>JASDQU010413580.1:0-10394 GCA_032191745.1 Picea mariana
GAGCAACTTGAAAGAACATGTTCTCTAAAGGAGACTCAGTTAAACAAACATATATGTCTTCCCTCCTACAACTTGTACAAGATATGAACAATCGAATGATAGCCTATGAATGAAATGAGAATTTTCCCTCGCTTACTCCCTGGGCATATTCTTCTTCCGCAACACCTTTTAGGAATACAAATGAAAAAAATTCTCATCCCAAGGCCATTATGTCTCGCAGTTGGTGTAACTTATGCAAAGAAAATCATGAAGAAATTACTTGTGAAGTTAAGAAGAGTGCCAGAGATAAAATCTTTGGCAAGAAGCTCGAAACCACTATAATTTTTCTAGATTGGGAAGAACCAGAAGATGTTATGATCATAAATACTAGGAACAAGTCTTATTCTCCTAAAGGGAAATATGATTCCCCTCGTGCTTCTTCCACTCCAGCCTCATCTTCACAAGTTACTAATGTAAAAACTATCAAAGTTCCCAAGATTCAAGGAGTTCCTTCCCCCTTACCTCTTCCAAGTATAACATCCTTAACCAATTGGATAATATCAAGGTCAATGATACTCTTTTGGACATGGTTGTCATCCCTGAACAACAAAAACATCTTAGGAATTTTATGGAAGGAAAAGCTTCCACCATAACCAATATTTCTGAAGAGGTAAAAGAAGAGGATCCCACTATAAATAAGATAGGTGTAAATAATTTTAGACACCCTGTAAAAAACCCACCATTTTTCATTTCTGTTAAAATTATGGATAATATAGCCCATTGTTTCCTAATTGATGGCAATTCGAGCCCAAGCGTTATGTCAAAAATCATTATGGAAGAGCTAGGATTATCATGTACTAATGAAAATTCTAGAAGCATGCTCTCCTATAACATTCTGCAACAGTCAACAATAGGCAAAATCAAAGACGTAACTTTAGTTCTATGTGCACATCCCGAAATAAGGACAACCCTTAGCATCCAAGTAATCAACATGCCAGTAAGAAACTATTATATTATCCTAGGAAGAGACTGGCAATCCCTAACAGGTGGATATCTTTCGCTTGATAGGACACACTTATCCGTTCCTCGGAAAGGAAAGAATATCATAGTCCTAAGAGAAGGAAGAATTTCACCATACATAGAGAGTATTCCTCAACCGAATGTAAATTATATTGAGGAAGACTTAGGGGCGTACTCTATCTTTGTTGATGAGGGTGACATTCCCAACTATATTTTTCTAGCCAGGCAAGATCTGAAAATTATTGAGTAAGGTGTTCCATACCTTTTCCTCAACATTTATTTGGCGACCATATTGGGGAACTTCTACCTCAAAGGCGTGATTGTACTTTTCAATATTTATATCGTCCTCACATTCCAGATAATGTAGAATCATGGTAGGTTTTCCCTAATGATGAATGCATTTGTGCTTTCATACAAAATGACTCGTTTAAGCCTAAGGAAATCATATCTATGGAAGATGACAAATTTCCAAAAGGCTTGACTCCTCTTAAGAGTTCATTTTCATCGAGTGATGTGAGCAACAAAGAAACACGTAAGGAATAGGAGTCAAAAAGGAAAGTGGGTGATACCATTTCCTTGAACCTTATGACCTCTAACTCTCCAAATATGGTTAAACTAGGTGCCCAATGTTCTGACGAAGAAAAGGCAAAATTCACATAACTATTACCTTAATTTCAAGATGTTTTTGCATGGTCATAGAGAATCTGTGTGGTTTTGATCCTGCTCTCATACAACATGCCATTCCTATTAAGGAAAGGATAAAACCAGATAGGAAAAAACAAAGACCCATTAACCCCAAACTTGAAGCTACTATTGGAAAGGAGTTGGAAAAACTTTTGAAAGCTAGTATAATCTTCTCAGTTAAATATTCCAAGTGGGTTTCAAATTTAGTTCATGTTAGGAAGACAACTAGTCAGATTCGACTATGTGTTGATTTTCGGGCATTGAATAGAGCAAGTGTTAAAGATCATTTTCCTCTCCCTAATATGGAAATTATTTTTCAATAGGTTGCAGGGTCACAAACGATGTCCTTACTTGATGGTTTCTCTAGATATAATCAAATCAAGGTAAAAAGGATGCATAGATACAAAACCACCTTTACTACACATTGGGGCACATTTTCTTATGAACGCATGCCTTTTGGCTTGTCTAATGCAGGTGCCATCTTCCAGAGATCTATGAAAATAGCTTTTGGTGATTTGATCGATAAAATTATCTAGGTTTATCTTGATGATTTGAATTTCTATTCAAAGAATCAATTGGATCACTTTGGTCATATAAGAAAAGTTCTCATGCGATGCAGAAAATTTGGCATTTCTTTAAATCCTTCTAAATATATTTTTGGCATCACCAAGGGAAAGATCCTTGGACATATTGTTTATGATTCATAAATAAGCATAGATCTCGAAAGGATTGCTGTTATCCCAAACCTTCCTGCCCCCACTTCCAAAAAGGAGGTTCAAGCCTTTATGGGTATTATCAACTTTGTCCGCAGGTTTGTTCCTAGATTTTGCTTTAATGGTTAAACTGATTCATAATATTATAAAGAAAGATCACTCCTTTTATTGGATAGATGATGTCAAAAAATATTTTGTAAGGATTAAGAAGACAATCAGTTCTGCACCGGTTCTAGCGAAACCGGACTTTGAGAAATATTTTATCATATACACTAATGCCTCTGAGGAAGCAGATTCTGCTATTCTCATACAATGTGATGATCATAATAATGAGAGAAATGTAGCTTACATGATCCAAAGTTGATCAAATGACGAATTCAAGTACTCCTATATTGAGAAACATGTCTTTTCTCTTGTTAAATCTGTAGAGAAATTTTGCCACTTTATCCTAGGCAAACACACGCAGGTAAAATTACCTTTTTCGGCTGTCAAGTTTTTGCTTTCACAAACTTATCTTTCATGGAAGCTTGTACATTGGCATGCCAAAATCCAGGAGCATGATTTAACCATCATGACTTTGAAAACAATCAAGGGATGAGACTTATCCCTTCACTTAGCTCAACATGTTGAAGCAAGTGAAGAAATTGATGATCAAGATAATCCTCTTTCGACATTGTTTTATATTGAGAACCAAACCCTTTCTATTGATGAACATCCCTGCTATAAAAATTTGGTGTATTATTTGCAATATCATAAATGCCCAGATGACTTAGATCCTCATCAAAGGAGAAGGCTTTGTCTTAAATCTTCCGGGTATATTATTTTAGGAGAATTTTTGTTCAAGAGGTATGTTGATGGTATATTACTTCGATGTGTGAATAATGAGGAAGCACAAAAGTTGTTACAGGAAACTCATGGGTTTTCAGATTCTATTATGCACGTTGGTGGCCACTTTTCTACTAAATATACTGCCATTAAAATCATCAGAAATGGTTATTATTGGCCTTCAATTTTTCGAGATTCTTATAAGTTCACAAGATCTTGTGACAAGTGCCAAAAATTCATTAGGAAAGAGAGTCTTTCTGTTATGCCTTTGCAACCTGTTCTCTTGGATTTTTTGTTTTATAAATGGGGCCTGGACTTTATTGATCCTATTAATCCTTTGTCTTCCACAAGGAAGATTTTCATTTTGACAACCATCGATTATTTCACTAAGTGGACTGAAGTTGTCCCTCTTAGACATTCACAGGACGAACAGGTGATCTCTTTCTTGGAAACTAATATCTTCTCCAGATTTGGCATTCCTTTAGAGATTATGATGGACAATGGTCCCGCTTTCATTTCAGCTAAATTGACTCAATTTTTAGCTAAATTGGGGGTCAAAAATTTCACCTCATCAGCTTATTACCCTCAAGAAAATTGGAAAGCCGAGTCTACTAAAAAAAATCTTGTTAGGATCATCAAGAGGCTCATTGAAGATAAGCCTTGTCAATGGCACACCCTCCTCATTTACGCCCTTTGGGAAGATCGCACTACCACCAAGGTAAGCACAGGTTGCACTCCTTTTCAGCTTGTTTATGGTCAATAAGCCATTTTTCCTACTCAACTGGAACTTTGTTCCCTATGACTGATGCTACAGATAAAAGAATTAAATTCTTCCAATGTCCCTCAAAGGATAAATTCACTATTAGCCTTAGAAGAACAAGGAATGTTTTCCTTGGAAAACATAAAGAGAAGACAACAAACCGTGAAGAAATATTTTAACAAATGCGCAAAAGCTGTCAAATTTAAAGTAAATGAGAAAGTATTGCTTTGGGACTTATCCCATGCTGACAAAGGAAGACATTCAAAGTTCTAAGAAATTATGGCTAGGTCCTTTCAAGATCGCTTTTGTCCTAGGCGTAGACTCTTATCTTTTAAAAGATTTGGAAGAACGATTTTTTCCTATAGTACAAACGGTTCCCACTTGAAACATTATGTGGAACCAACTTGATTGATAAACGCCATGTGGAAATTACTGTTGTATATAGTTTTATGTTTCGTTGTTTTGTTTTGCTTTGTTTAATTGATTGTTCATTTTATGTTGTTTCGTTTTCTGTTGTTTTTTTTTTCTATCATAAATAAGTTTTGGATCACTTTCTCCACAACAATGCCATTATGTAATTATTGTTGATCAATAACAATAAATTTTACACAACTTTCATGATGTCCTCCTTGTAGACATCGCTGAAATTGCTTTTTGTTTCCAGTACTATTGTTAGATAGATGATTTGATTTTCTTCCCTATTTTCTGCTATCCCTTTCTTCCCTCCATCCTAAAATTCAAAAGAGCATATCAAAAAAGAATTCTCCTTAAAACAAAGAAAAACTTTTACCGTGACTGATCGAATGTTATGCCTACATGACCAAACCCCCTCATACGTACCACTTTTCATGAGTTACTCCCAAAATCTCATCTCGTTATTTCCCTTAAACCATATTTCCCCCATGTTGCATAATCATTCTGGTCAATAATTCTCTTATCTATGTTCACCAAACAAAAAAACCAAACATTCTGAGTTCTTAATCAGTTGGAAACAGATTTCCTTGTGGAGTCGCCATTTTGTTGACGCCCAAAAGCGCAACATAGGGTACCTAGTTGCAAATGGTTGCAAACACCTTATGACTTATTATTTAACTATATTTAATAATATACTAATAGGTGGACCCCTGGTGTAACTTGTGTGACTATGACAAAGAAATACTAGTTATGCTTTACATGCATATGAGTTGGCTGAGATGAGCCCTATAGTTTATTTGCATTTAAAAAATCTATCGGAATGATTAGAAAAATATGATGTTAGGGGCGATATGATTTTGGTGTTATTTTTATATAACACTCGCAAGTATTATTATGTTACATTTATTTTTAGGAAGGACCTAAACTCCATGCTTAAGTTATATGTGTGATGTGGTGGCTTCATGCTACAATGGTACACACATTGTTTGAATTGGAAGTAATGTTGGAACATGGTATCCTTAGAAAGTATTTGAGTTATGTCACAATGGATTTTTTAAACAAGTGTTGCGCGCATTGGTTTAATTGTAAGTTTGGTCGTGATTTGGTATCCCTAGCAAAGTATTGTTGTATGTGAAATAGGGATAATGGAAAGGGTTAGCGCATTTGAAAAATTGGAATATTGGAAAACTATTGTATAATCGCCCTACATTAAGTTGATTTGAATGTTAATGGTTGATGAGTTGAATAGTGGGCCTGCTCATACTGGCATGAATGAAACCGTGAATGTAGAAGCGACATGCAGTAAATGAACGTCCCTCTAATTCACCTCGAGCCCGCCACCCTAGTCATTTTGAAATTGCTCTTGTTGGTTGTTGCTCTGCTTTGCTTGGTCATGGAGAAGGTATACAAGCTGGTCGTTTCTCCTTAGCAAATTTTACACAGGTATGGGGTTTTCTTTCTTTTCCATCCATGAACATTCACTCTACTCTCTAAGTCAGTAGTTGGCTCTTTTTTGCTCATGGTTTATGCATTTCCAAAGCTGTTATATGAATGAATTCAGACTGTGTATTGGTCATTTGCAAGGTTTTGGTTTCATATGGTGTTTGTATTTGAATCATGGCATTGAAAAGAAGTGTGGTGTCTTTTGTTGTGTATGGTTTTTCACATTTTTGTTATGGAAAATAATATCGTTGGGAAACTCCCAAGCATGCCTTGTCTCTAGTTCCTTGTTCTGGGGTTTCTTCCCTATTCGAAGTAGTATCTCTGCTTCTTACCTGTGAGTTATTTGGGCACTCTGCATGTATTTGAATTTGTGGTTTCATGGCTATTGTGCACGTGCCTTGGTCACTACTCTCTGAGTATTAATGTGGAATTTTGTGAAGAATTAAACTTTCCATGCTCCTTTTGGTCAAACCCTCAATTTGTTAACCCACTTTCGTCTACCACCTTGTTGTCCACTGTTGTGTATGGAACCCTATGCATTGGGAAATATGGTGGAGATGGCCAACCCAAAATTTGATGAAGGCATAGTTCGTGTTCATTTGTAGTCATGGGTTTAGTTGATTATTTGTTGTGCAAAAGTGGGTTGTATGTTAACCTTACTCATTTGTTTGATAATACAGTCTGTCCTGTGGGGATATTGGAGTAATGACAGCATTGCAAAACAAGGTTTATTGGATATGCCCTACTATATGTTCAATTTTGTATGAAAGGAATACCTCTGGGAGTAAATTATATATGTGTCGAATGAGTTTTGTGATCCAAAATGAAAAGGATTTTAGGAGCGTTGTTAATTGAAGTTTCAATTTTGAATTATGTTATATGAAGATATTTGTTTTATGGCCACTTCGTGGAACCTTGTAGTGATTTTAATCGATTGATGTTGATATCGGAATCACAGTCTATCCATTCCTCGACCATGGGTTGTATTTATTTTGATTATTGTGGCAGTGTGCCTCCTCGACCCTGTTGCACGCAAGTTATGTTATTGTTGTTGAATGTTTATTGAGAAAAGGATTTTGAAATGATCCTTGTGTATTGAAAATTATAGATGCAAATGAACAACCTGGAAGTGAAATATTATCTCTGGAATTTTGGAAACAGAGAGTTGAAATTCAATTTTGAAACAGTGAAGAAGTTTAAATTTTGATGTCGAAAATGGCATTGTTTGATATATTGTAGAACAATATCCATGGGGTTCCATTTCATTATACTATTTTATGCAAGATACAGTCCCCTCATTATCCCAATTACATTTTTCATTCAATGTTCTATGGTTACTCATTTAAAAAAAAAAGGAAAAGTCTGTGAGAAAATGAAAGAAATGATTGATGATTGATATTTTGGGAGCTAGTTGTATACACAGTTTGATTGTTTTATTAATTTCTTGAACAATATTCATGAGTCTTTCCCTTCAATTATATCATTTTACACTAAGTACAAGCTCTCCATACTCCCAATGACCCTATCAATTCCCTGTTCGTCTAGCAATTAATAAATGATTTTTTTTATGGATGGATTGCATGCATCACGTAGTAAATAATAGAGCCAACTCTTGATTTATTTAAAGTAGAGTTTCATGTATGGGTTATTAATAAATTTTCATATCTCGTTAAATATTGCTACTGGATGAGTTTTTTCAGTAGGGGCAGTAATGGCCGAAATAATAGAGGCAAAGGTAACTGACAGCGAGGCCATATAAGGCCTCGGTTTTCTATTCATTTCGATGTTGATCCACAAGAGTTCAACCAACTATTTCAAGCTAGGTTTTTTAATTTGGTTGGCCATGGTATCTTGCATCCCCGACCTGACAGACCCCCATTTCATCCTCCTCAAAATTTTCCTTGCATTCTTGTTCCTCCACATGTATCATTGCATCTCAAAGTCCCCACTAATGACAGTTGGCAAGAAATTATCCACCAGCATGTCTCTCACCACCATGGTTGGCCCACTGTGTCATTGCCTTTACCACCACCAATTAATCCCAATGTTCAAATTGCTCCTGTTGTTTCTCCAGTACAATCCTCGCACGCTAGAAAAAGATTAAAAACTGATATCCCACAACCTATGAAAGACAAATGAAAAGAAACAACTTTCCCCTCCAGTCCTTCCACAAAATCCTCTAAGTCGGTGTCTTCACGCCTCCACCTAAAAGATGATTGTTCTCATGTGATCAACGAAATACTACCCCAAGGGTCTAACCAACCAAGGGCCACTCAAGGAAAGTCCATTGGAGACAGCAGTGAGAAGAGGAAATATGCCTCACAAACCATCAAATATGGATTTTAAAGTTTTTTTATGATTTCCAGTGATGAGGACAATATTTGATAATTTTCAACTTTTGGGGACAACAATCTTTATTTTGGATAATTTTGAGGATAAAATGGATATATTTCTTTCTTTGGATATGTCCTTAAATTTTGCTGATATTTAAATATTCGATTTGAATCATATCAAGGGGAGATACAAGGATGTTATGTGATCCAAATGATAAAAAAAATTATTTTATAATTGATGATTGGCAAAAGAATGATGGGAGTCACAAGGGATTCCACCTATTTAGTAATTATTAACTAGACCCTTATTTATATATTATTATTAGTTATTTATCCCTAAAATAATTAGTTAAGTTAATTTGACTTAACTAAAGAAAGTAGTTGAACTACCTCAACTTATTGAGAAAGAATAAAGGTTCAATGAGAAGAAGAGACAAGGGGAGAATACAAGGATAAAGACAAGACTAAGGGTCTTATTGAAGGAAGAAAGGTTCAAAATTGAATCATACTTTTCAGTTGCTTGTTTTAGAGATTCAAATGGTAGCATTTTTGTGGCAAGTTGATTCAGATCATTAATTTTAGTTTTATTTTACTGTCTGAGTCTTTTTGTATGGTGCCCATCGGAGACCTCTAAATATGACTTTGGTCCATACCCTCGCAGGGGTTTGTAAAGGGAAATACACTTTTTGTATCTCAGAATGAAATAAATCAGATTGTTGTTCCGTCTCATACATGTGTTTCATGACTTGGTTCCTCTTTTTTCTTTTGGTCTCCATGTTTACTTTATTGTAAAAGTTGTATAAATTCTTGTAGCCTTGTATAAATTTTATCTTTACATTGCAACATTTACAAATCATGAAATCAGCCTTAATCCTTGTAATTAATACTTGTGGAATGAGTGAATGTTTTGAGGCTATAAACCCCGGGTGACATTCCCAACTATCTTGTCCTAGCCAGGAAAGATCTAAAAATGATTGAGTAAGGTGTTCCATACCTTTTACTAAACACCCGAGAGGATGGAAAAAGAAGACTAGGGAAGGAAAAATGTAGTGCATGTAGGATGATAGAAGGTGGTAATCATAGACATAGGTGAGTGTAATCAGATGGGAAGCGAGACCCCGTAACAAAGATTTCACCCATAGACAGAATAATACAATAGCAAAAAAGGATAAGAGACGAGAAACAAAGCACAGAAGCACAGATGTGTTGACTGAAAAAGAAATGAATAACTTTCTGGAAGAAAATAGGAAGCTTGTTTGAGTTGTTGATGATCACCCTGAACAAAGAAGACTTGGATTCTCAAACTGGAGCAATAATGGGCTACAGCTTGGTGCTTATAGGACTGAAACTAACACTCATAAGGGGAGGTCATTGAGGAACTTTTGAACAGAGAAGGAACTCCCTTGTGTAGAGTAAATTCAGTTGAGAAACCACCTGATAAACCTGTAGATACTCTAAGCTTAGTGGGAAGTGGCAACTTTTGTTGTATCAGAGGAGGAAGGAGAGTAACTTTCTTGGATCATCACAGACTTAGAAACCTGCTTGGTCAATTTCCTTGGTGGTATCATGGCTTGGCACATGGCTGGCGTGTTGTAGGAAGTGACTCTACAGCAAGGCCTAAGGTTGGGAGGAAAGGATTCCTCTCTCAGACAACTAGATTGGATTATTTATTTACCATATAAGTGTTCATTTGTACTGAAACTAACTATGAATGAAGTTATATGAGTGCTCATGGATGGAACAATTGTATGATAACTTGTATGAATGTTTGAATCTAAGAAAAAGTCTGTGTACTTAACTGATGAATTTGAATACTGTAAGATGATCTATGTGTTGATGGGCGAAAATGAACGCTCGTCAACTGGAGGAGTGGATCCGGTCCGGGGTTTTCTAAATAACCAAAGTCGTTTGGGATGATCCACCCCAATGGGTTTAGCGGCTCCGTTGGCCTATCTAAGTCCTAGGAAAACGAAAGAAAACTAACTAAAGAAACAAATCTAAATGAAAATAACAATTAAAGCAAACTAATAAACAAATCTGAAATACATATATACAGTTCATTGTCTAATATTATACAATAACAATTCTATGAACTCAAATGTTCAGCTATTGACACAATTAAATTTTAATCACAAATGTATAATATTTACAGATTACAGATTTTAAATGAAAACCTACTAAAATCATTTGTAAACTGTCCTATGACAGCAAAACTATTGTTTT
>JASDQU010413581.1:0-10394 GCA_032191745.1 Picea mariana
CTCTCTCTCTCTCTCTCTCTCTCTCTCACACACACACACACATGTGCATGTGTGTTTATTTATAATAGAAAAGGAAGCGATATCTTTATTCAAGAAGAAATATGATATTACATTTTATAAGTTTTCAAGGATACAAAAACCATTTAGCCCTTGCTTTTGTTACTTAACCAAAAATTTCATATTTGTATCAAATCATAAGATTTGGATTTACAAAACATCATAGAAATATATTTTAAATCATAATGCATAATCAAAGTTAAAGCTAAAACCCAAAAACAACATAAATTAAAACAACTCTCTAATCCTCCTATACCAACTAGAAGAACACAATCTAATTAGCTCCATGTCTATAAATATTTATCAATATCCCATAGCATATGATCCAAAAAATTATATACAAATAGATGTCTCTGAGGTAGAGAAGCAATGAATTCATTTTTACTCTCATTTAGATCAATAACACCTTCTTTACCATCAACTATATTCTTAGAAATCTCATATGCTAGAATAATAAGTTCATGAAAGATTTTATTGCATCTGAAGAAAGAAAAATTACATACCTAATCTGGGTGACAAGATGGTATAAACTAATTTTGTGGTTATTTAATTATTCATTCAACCACACAATTACAATCCTAGAGTCCCCAAAAATTTCCAACTCAGTGATGTCTCTCTCTAGAATGGTTCCAATCAAAATTAACATTACCTTGAGTTTTTCCATATTGTTGTTGTCCCTTTACAAACTAGAGGTGAAGGACAATATGACTATTAGAATAGAAAAGAAGACACCTAGCACCATAGAACCCTATATTTCCCCTTGATGTTCCATCAAAGAATCCCTAGGGTTTGATTTTTTCTATCTCTAGAAAATGGATATGTCTAGACACCTTAGTCCTCACACGGTTCTTTAATACTTCATATGCATACTAAATTTTATAGAAGACTTGCAATGGAGAGAAAACCTGATCATGAAAAATCACATTGTTCCTCGCCAACCATATTTCTCAACATACTATCAAAGGATCACTTGATGTTTCACTATTTACCTATCCTCTAACCACCCCTTAAAAGTATCCTCCATTGTTTCACCTTCCCACATTCCATTCCCATTTGAAACGACCTTTGATGTCAATTAGACCTCCTTAGTAAAGTGGCAACCATAATAAAATTTGATAGGTAGTCTCACCATAATTTTTGGACAAAAAACATATACTTGAACCTTTCCATATGCTCCTATGAAATACCTCCCATGTGATAGCCTTATTGGACAGGGATAGACACATAAAAATAATGGTTTAAAGAGGGGATTTAATCTTCCAAATTTATGGGTTAGCAATAATAGTAGTACACCCTTGAACCATGGGAAATTAGTTTGTAAATGGACCTCGGTTTTCCAAATTGTGCACCATACTGCTTTTGTGGTGGCCTACTTACCTTTCACCAACTCTTTGATCTTTTTTGATAACATTATCAGTTGATATTGGAATTATGTCAACCTGGGTGCTAAACCTAGGATGGATGCCTTCACCAATTCAATAATAGGCTTGAGTAACATAAAAAACTTTGGGGCTTCCCATAGATTATTCAACCTCTATTGTATAAAAAGGGCTAAAAATGTGGCAACAATATATTGATGAACTATTCTTTATGTTGTACATCTCAAATAATATAACTCAAGAAGCTCATTAGGTCAAGTAATTGCTAATCATACTCCTAGACATATTTTCCCACCCATTTCTTAGTCTCTTTCAACTCAATAATGCTTACTGCTTAGATTTCAACTTTTGAAACTCCTTCACAACATCCTAATGCAATTTCAAGATCACATTAGTAGGAGCACTCAGGTTGTGTTGATTTTCCCTAATCTCGGCACCTTGGTATCATGTTATCTAGTGATTTCATTGTTGTAAATCAAATTAGCAACTCATAAAATAGAATACACTTTCTATAATGATAAACTCAACTAAATAGTGAAAGCAATCCTAGAAATCGAATATCATACACAATACATAAAGATATTTTTCCGATCAACTAATCTTTTCATTCAAAAAACTTCAAAGCTTACAAGGGCTCCCTTACTGAGAAAATGGTCGACGGAGAAATATAGAAAACTTTAGAAAGCACTTGCAAACCCTGGGAACTCTTGGTCTGTTTTACAATCCAGAACTTCCACGTTACCTGAGATGTAAGTGCCTTTTCTTAAGAAAACCCACGTATATATGCATGTCTCCATTGAAACCCACGTACATGCACACAAATATTGTATAGAAAACTTTGTACAGTGTGACCCTATTGTTGCAAATCCTATTTGCTAAAATGCACTTATGGATGTCTCTATTCTCTATTCTCCCTGACATGTATTGATCTCTAGATGGAATTCCTTCTCCACCTATCCAATATATCCTTGAGAAAAAAATCCTTCTCTTCTCTCTGTGTCAAAACAACTAGCCTTACTTCTTTACTCTAGCCTCGCTTTTATAATATTGAGTTATAACCTAACTCTAATCTCTAAAGTGATTGATAGTTGAGATTACATCTCACCTCACTTGAGATCAATGGATAAGATTTAATTCACTAATGTTAATAACTTTATAATTTCATTAGATAAACTCAACTAATTGATAAAAAAAACTTTATTTTAATAATTCCTTTAATTAAAGTAAAGTATCAAGGTAGAAGGATTTGGATGACTTCCACATGTATAGAAACTTAGACATGCGCGAAAGTACTTGTCAGATGCTACAAACATCAACACTCCCTCTTGGAAAAGAATGTATTCTGCACCACTCTAAGTTTGTCCCCGAAGAGCACAAACTTCCTTTAACCAAGGGTTTGGTCAAAATATATGCAACCTACTCATTTATGGAAACATATTAAAGCTTAACTGATCCCTTTTGGATCATGTCTCGGATGAAGTGATACTTGATCTCAATATGATTGGACCTATCATGAAATATTGTATTCTCCGAGAGTTTGATGAAACTCAGGTTATCAAAGTATATCAATGTAGGCTCCATCTCTTAATCAAATAAACATGTAAGAAATTTTCAAATTAAAATGGCTTCATAGCTAGTCATACTCGTTGTCATATACTCTGCCTCTCCTAAACTAAGTGATAAAAAAATATGCTTCCTTCTTAACCATGTAATCATTGTTGATTCCAAGATGAAGCAGTACCCTAAGGTGATATTTCTATCTATTGCACTCACTTCCCTATCTAAGTATGAATATCCATGTAGCCTCACTCCATCACCTCCAAGATACCTCAACCTATAATCCATTGTACCTCAAAAGTACCTGAGCACATGATTCACTACTATCAAATGCACCTAACTTAGCTCCACCATGAACTGACTCAATCTTGTTCATAACAAAACATATATATGGCATGGTGTTGACCAAATACATCAAGGACCCTATTAGTTGCCTGTATATCTTGGGATCCACCAAATAATAATTTTAAGTGACAACCTTATTCATATTGGTAACCATAGGTGTAGCCATTGGTATACAATCCTCCATCATGAATCTCTTCAAGATCTCCACTATGTACTTCCCTTGAACAAGGAAGATCTCTCTCGATATTTTCCATACCTATAACCCCAAGAAATAATGCATCAATCCAATGTTCTTCATCTTTAACTCTGTAGCCAAATCTGCTTTGCACCTTGCTATAAGATCCTCTACACCTGTGAGAAACAAATCATCCATGTACAACACCAAGATAAGTGGATCAAACCCAACAAGTATGAAGTACAAGTTAGGATCTACCTCACTCTTGGAAAATCCCATACTCTACAATTATCCATTAATCCTAGAATACCATGCCCTAGGTGCATGTTTGAGTCCGTACAAGGCTTTATTAAGCCTGCACACATGAGACTCCTTCTCATGTACCTAAAATCCCTTAGGTTTCTCTATATATACTTCTTCCTCAATGATCTCAATGAGGAAAATTGTCTTCACATACGTCTAGCGAATCATGCACCTCATAACTAAAGCAATATAAATAACAGCTTGAATAGAAGCATACATGGAAACTGGAGAAAATGTATACTCATAGTCTACTCCCTCTTTCTGGGAGAACCCTCTCACCATGAACCTCGCCTTGAAATTATCGATGCTACCATCTGCAGCATGCTTTATCTTGTAGAGCCACCTTGATCTCACAACTGACTTCCCCATTGGTCTCGGTACTATGTCCCAAACATCATTCCTCGTGATAGAGGTGTACTCCACCATGGCATCTCGCAAAACCTATTTATATACCACTTCCTCAAAACTAGAAGGCTCAACATCAATGATGTTATTCATAAGCACCATATAGTTCAAAAACTTCCCCGGAGGCCTGCTCTCCCTTACTACACTCCTAGGAGCCTCACCAACATCCCTCAATGTCAGCAATAGCCACCTGGGTATCTTGACAGAACTAGAAGGGGCGAACTCCTCCTCCCCACCTGAATTCTAACTCCCTAAACTAGAATTTGTTGAGCATTTCTCATCCTTTGGATCTCACTTCTCCTTACCCTTTGTCACTATTGATGACTCATGATATTTCCTAGATTCCAAGTTCTCCTCAAACTTAGCATATCTACTCACAATTGTCTTCCATTACGTCGGTATGAAGTTCCCGTAAGCCTTTGAGGTCTCGTTATACCCCACAAATATATCCTTCTATCATGAAGGATCTAGCTTTGTCCTCTTCTACATGGGCACATCGATGTAAATTGGATAACCAAATATCCTCAAATGTGTTATCTCTAGCTTCACTCTTGATGATGCCTCCTCCAGATTCTTGTCCCCCAATATCCCGTGAGGATTTTTGTTCTGCACACATACTATCATTTTACATGCCTCTTCCCAAACAAATATAGGAAACTTCTATTCATGTGTCATAGCCCTGGAAAAACCAATCATCGATCGTATCTTTCTCTCAGCAACTCCATTTTTTTTAGGGTTATATGAGAGTGTCAACTCCCTCTTGATCCTTGCCTCCTTGCAGAAATACTTGAAGTCAATGGAGGTGTAATATCCCCCACTATCTAACCTTTAAGACCTTGATCTTTTTTCCTTTCTAGTTTTCTTCCTGAGCCCTGAACTCCTAAAATCAACTGAAGAACTCATCCTTGGTATTCATAAAGAAGATGAAGGTTTTCCTGGAAAAGTCATCAATGAACGTCATATAGTATGATTCTCCCTGCAATGATGCTACTGACATTAGTCCACTCACATCTGAATGTATAATATCCAAGATCCCCTTGGACCTAATCTCGTTGCTTGGAAAATCAGTATTGGCATTCTTGCCAAGTGCACACCCTCTACCTACTCCCTAATGCTCAACAAGGAAATCTAGAAGACCTGTAACAATCCCCCTCATAATTGGAAATGACATGTAGTGCAGGTGTACCAACCTCATGTTCCATAGCTCACACAAGCTCTCATTGGCATGTACCAAATCCTAAACAATCTTTCCCTACAACATGTATAAAGTTCCCTCTCTAACCCCTATGACCATTGTTGTGTCTGGGATAGCTTTCTCTAGACGTATGAGTACTTGCCCTCTCTAAAGAGTAATGAAAAAAACCATGTTCTCTGTATATTTTAACCTTGTACAATTAATTACTGCAAATGGATTCTTAATAAAAATAGAAAAGAAACAATGGCACACACACACATTACATAGAGATTTTACCCTAGAAACCAAAAGGGAAAACCATCAACTTGTTTAGAGTCTCACCTCTAATCTTATATTCATCGTATCTTCATTGTTTACAATACAATACATATGTAGGATCTGCGACATCCAAAACCCCTAATCCATTGACTCGGATTAGTCAACAACCCTAATTCCTTAACTAGAATTAGAAAACCATCAATGAAAACCATGTGCAAAAAAACCATAAAAAATAGACAAAAAAATGCCCAAAAAAAAAAATCAAGGGTGTTTCCCCTAAACCCCTGCATAAGGGGGATCCCTCCCCCTGTGAACCCCCTAGACATGAGGTATTTTCCCCACTGTAACCCCTTCTCACTCAATGCAATGTGGACACTAAGTCTAGTCGTGAAAAAAATATAACGCATACCCAACATCCTCCATAACTAAAACTGAGATCAAGTTCTTCTTCAGTGCTAGTACATAAACACATCCTATGCATCAAACGAACCTCCTGACTCAAGCCATAACTTAATAGTTCCCTCTCCCTTCACTGCATACTTGGCACCATCACCAAGCTCCACATGGACCTTTGAGTCCCTCTCCTTCAAACTTCTAAACAACTCTTGTGATTTTGTCATATGACGAGATTCACCACTTTCCAAGTACCACGCACTCCTGGTAATTGTCTTGGTAGAAAGGCAAGAAACTAGTGATAAATCATTCTCAAACTTTGTTGCAAACTCATCTAGTTGCATAATTTTTGATGATGTTATCTACTTCTTTCCTCTTACCTTCTTCTTCTCTAGACATTGGTATGCATAATGTCCATTCCTATAACATGAGAAGCACTTGATTTTACTCAAGCCCTTCTTCTTCCCCGGTTGTGATGTTCCTCCATCATTGTTACCCTTCTTGTCAAAACCCTTTTATTTTCCCTTACATGTCTTACATACAAGGTAAAAATTATCATCACTACTTCCCTACTTGTTTCCTTTAGACTCCTCACGAGTCTCTTCCTGGATACAATTGTCCCAAAGCCTCTGTCAATCCTGGATTTTTTCCCAAGTGCAAACTCCCTTGACAAGTGGTTCCAAGACTTCGGAAAACTATTCAATACCACATTCGCGAGCTCTATGTCATCCAATTTGATCTCCTTCTTCCAGTGAACTGCCAAATCTTGCAGTTATGTCAGTGGAATAACTACTTTGTCCATTATCTCCCAAAGTTCATATTCCTCCAAAGCCAAAGTAAATCTTTCTTTCCAAGGTAGGAAGTTGGATGCTCCATCCAGCCCGTCTTCAACTCTCAAAATTGTTGTTTCCATCCCTTAGACCTAATAATCTACCCTGAAAATAACTTGTTAAAATTGCCCATGTACTGAACTATACGATCTTGTACGTGTCTGTCACTACTGAAAACCACGTATGTATGTGACTTTATTTAAGAAACCCCATGTATGTATGTGAATTTATTTAAGAAAACCCACGTATGTACGTGATTGTTCCTACTACAACTCCCGTACAGCTCCATACGACTACAAACCCTAGTTTTGCTTCAGTACGGCTGTTTCCCTGAAATCCAACCCTTGATTTATGATTGTTGGTTATAAATTTGTTGAGATCTCCTTGTAGATCCGATTTATCTGTTGTCAATTGATGTGGATATGAAATTTGTCTTCCTCTCAGAGTGAGTTCTCTGATACCATGTTGATTTTCCCTAATCTCGGCACCTAGGTATTTTTTTATCTAGTGATTTCCTTGTAAATCAAATCAATAGCTTATAAAACAAAATACACTTGTTGGAATAATCAACTCAAATAAAAGAAATACTAGAAACCAAATCTCACACACAATACACAAAGATATTATTCCCATCAAATAAGCTTATCGTTCAAATAAATTCAAACTTACAAGGGCTCCCTTACTAGGAAAATGGCCCACATAGAAATACAGAAAACTTTAGACAACACTTACAAAAACCTAGAAACTCATGGTCTATTGTATGATCCCAAACTTTCACATTTCCCGAGATGTGCACGCTTTTCCTTAAGAAAATTCATGTATACATGCTTGTATCCACTAAAACCCATATACACACGCACAAAGAATGAATGGAAAACTTTGTACAGTGTGACCTTGTTGGTGTGGCTCAAATGTTCTAAAACCCACTTGTGGTTGCCTTTGTTCTCTCTTCTCCCTGACCTGTATTGATCTCTAAATGGAAGTCCTTCTCCACCTATCGAAGATCTCCTTGAGAAAAATTCCTTCTCTTCTCTTTGTGTTAAAGAAACCAACCTTCCTTATTTACCCTAGCCTTGCTTTTATAATCTTGAGTTATGACCTAACCCTAATCTCCAAAGTGATTGGCGTGTGAGACTACATCTCACCTCACTTGAGATCAATCGCTAAGATTTAATTCACTAATGCTAATAACTTTATCATTTCATTAAATAAACTCAACTTATTAATAAAATCACTTTACTTTTAATTAAAGTAAAGTATCAAGGTAGAAGTCTTTGGATGACTTTCACACATTTAGACACATAGACCTGTGCGGAAGTACCTATATGATGCTAAAAACATCAACAGGTTGCACTTCATGTACCACTATAAATCTCTTCCACATATATTTGTTTCAAACTCTATTAGATGGACAACATCGGTGATTCTTTGTGCACTCCAGATTGCACCACAAAGCAACTAGTGTTGCTTTGTATCCTCTTCATGAAGACCATAAAACCTAGGAAGCTACAAGGAAGACTCATTCAATTGAACCACAATTCTTTATTGTTGACTAAGGATTAACTAAAATCCTAGAAAAAACAGCTACTTCACCAAGGAAGATTCTCCTATAGACACACTTATGGAATTGGACAATGTCATCAAAAAATTTCAGCTACTATCGGTAGTCACACTCAAACTATTCATTGAAATTGGTGTAGGTACACTTTGACCACTGACGGCACACAAACTTATGCTATGCACAACAAATAGAATGGAACTTGATCAATAACAAAAGGTGTAGGGGGTTGGATGTGGGAAGAATTAGAGTAATTCTCATTCAAATCTACCTCTTTATTAGCAACATGGCCTTTTGTAATGGGACACTAGTGCAACAAATACTCAAATGAATATTCCTCCTGAGTTTGCGCTTACATGGATTCTATAGAAACTTTGATTTTAGTGGTATCAGCCAACATCTTTGTGCCTACGGTTTCAGTATCAACATAACCAAATTCATCACTACTCACCCATCTCACATCCTCAAAAGTTCACTCCAGCCTACTAACTCTTTCATCCTCTACATAAGTACATTTTCTTGATCCTCATTATTTTGGCTAGCCAAAGCTCCTTTATGTGCTTCTCTCATCTCGTGCATCATTCCATGCTCTATATGCACCTCTTTTCATGAGGGAATCTTGAATGATGTGAATCTTTTCCATTTCCTCTTACCACTATATTTTAGTAACGTTTAGATGATTTTGAAATCATGCATATTGTTGACTATCAAGGTTCTCTCTATCCACCATAGTTGAACTTTAATCAACTTGAATCTTCAACTTTTCCATCAATTCCTCCTATTATTCCACTCCCTCAATGCATGGATTACACTTCCATCTCAATGGGGAATGGTATCATACCATGTTCTACTAACACCATCTTTATCCACATTGAAATTTCCTCAATCAACCTTATGTGAGGTCCTTTCTTGAAAAACTCTAGGGATTGTGTCAAATATTGATGGAATTTAGTTGCAAATTATAAAGCATATCCTTCCAAAACATTGTTAAACTAGAAATCAATTTCTCATGTCAATTCATGTTCACAGGTCTGAACCTTTAAAAATTTCTCAGTAGTCCATATAATTCTTGAACATAGAAACCAATGTTGAGGCTTCTATGCCAACCTTTCCAACCATTCAAATAGAGTCATATGGAATCCAACCTATAAAATCTCATGTAGACACTCAAGCAAGTACTTTTTCTTAATCATTCAAATGTGTGCTTTCTTAACACACAAATCCACAAATATTCACCTCAAACTAGTTCTAAAGCTTTACCTTAATCAACTTCCACCAATATCCACCACTCTACATTTGTTAAGGTCCCAAAAATGGATCATTTATAGACTCGAGGTCCATGGAAAGTGTCTAACAAAGGTCCACATTAGTTTATTATGTCATCGTATTCGACCTTACAAAGGAAGGAAGTCTCACTTGAGGCATGTTTGATAGCTTCCAATAAGATGATGTGCTTAGTGCTAAATATTAGGGGAAGAGTGGATTCCATTCATTAGCCTTTAATCACATTCATCTAAGCCAGAAGGAAATAAACTCATATGTAAACATCATGCCAATGTAGACAACACGGCAATGTACACATCATCAAGATATCACATAAAAAAGTAAACATGAGTAGAACAATCATGCAATCCTATTGTATTAATAACATGAAGGATTACATCTCGGCATTATGCCTAACACACAAAAAACAATCTCATAGTGGAAGTGCATATATGAATGAGACACAAATTCAATTGTATAGAATAAAAGAAAAAAACAATAGAAATCAACATGACATACAACAAATGAATATAACCCAACATAATTTAATAAACCAAATCATTTATAATATTGTGTCCATACATACATACATACATACATACATACATGCATGCATACATACATGCATACATACATACATACATACATACATACATACATACATACATACATACAT
>JASDQU010413583.1:0-10394 GCA_032191745.1 Picea mariana
TACTAATCCTTCATATGTCAACTATAATTTTTTGATGATATTTTATAAAATTTTGGCTATTTTTAAGGTAAAATAATTTTATCCTATAGAATTTGGGTGAATCATTTTTAAAATAGTGAATCTCATTTTTGGAAAAACTATGGAAAATTAGCGATGAGAGAAATTTAGCCCCTAAAATCATCCCTGGGACTCATACTGTGTGTCAACCATGCACAACAACCATGTATATCAACACCATACAATATACCATAAGATATCATCACTAAAGTGTATCAACCATATGCCAAGAACATGTGCGAGAAGTGTTTTAAGCATGTATTAATATCACTAAAAAATGCCTTTAACAATGCCCCATATCATCATCAAGATATGTGCCTCAACCATGTGCCAAACCATGCATCAAACCATGAACCATAACATCACCAAGATGTGTCTCATCATGTACTAACATCACCAAGTATGTACCATGACCTCATCAATATACGCATCCAAGCCATGTACCAAACATGTGCCAACATCCATAAGATATGTACCTCAAACATGTGTCATATCACTCGTGATATGCCTATACCATAAACCAAGTTCCACAAACAATGTGCCAAAAAATTTATCTCAACCATCAAGCATCAATCAGTGTATCAACCAAGCACCATAACAAGTGTCTCAACCATATCATCTCATACATCATGTACCAAAGGATATGCTAAACAAGTAATACCAATGGTGTACTTTTAACCAAGTACTATCACCCACAATCATGTATTGTACCATATACTATCTACAAGTGCATCAACCATGCACCAAACCTCAACAAGATGTACCAAAATCGAAATATCCATACATATGTGCCACATAAACTATGTGTCAATGATAATGCTAGCAAGTGCCTCTAACAAACAACCAAGTCTGTACCAATCATGCATCAACTATGGATCAAGCTATGACTCATCAATGATGTACAACATCACCACCTCATCAACTCATCATCTACATGTCCCAATATGTATCTCAATCATATGCCAAATACATTCACCAATATATCCAAAAAATACATCACAAGATATATCAATGGAGCTCACATATGTACCATACATATACTACAACAGATCTGCCTCAAAAATATTCACTACAACAAGTATAATGCAACAATAACACCTCTATACATGTGCCAAGAGCATGCCTCAATAGATCAATGATGCACCTCTACCTATCATCACATCAACATGATATGGCCCATAAATCATTACTGGCAAAGTACTTAGCATAACCAGCATTGTAACTCAATAGAAAATGCCTCAATCCACAAACTGGGGTTAGTACCATGCATCCAAAATAGACCTCAAGCATATGATCCAATGCTAAACCATATATCGTCACCATATATTCATCAAACACACATGCACGAATGAAAATCTAAAGCATATCATCTCAGACCCTACATAAACAAAGATAGACCATCAAACCATGTTTGAACTTGTTTTCATAGCCTTCTTTTCCAAGGCTTTTACCATAGGTACACGCCCTGTTCCACATACAACTAGCTTATGTACGCGAATAAACCTCATACAAACCACGTATATATATGTGATTGTTCCCACAAGATCCCGCGTATGAATCAGAAAATGTCAAGCTTGAGATTGCCTCATGGTTGCCATTTTGTTATGGTTGTTCAGTCTTATTCATCCACTTATGAGAGTTTCATGTTCTCTGAGTACTGGTTCTTTTAGAATCCATCCTTTCAACCTTGTCTCTCTTCCATGCTCTTCTAGCCATATCATTTGAAGCAATCCTCATCGACTGTCTTCTTGTGTTCCAACAATCCTAGGATTTGTGGCCAAACCCATTGCAACTGTAGCTTATCATGGTGTGACAGTGTGTAGTAATGTGTCCCACTTGATTACATATCCAACATCTTAGGGTGATATGAAACCTTCGAACATATTTCCTTGCATAATGTCTGCAATCCAAATATTTGTGGCCATATTCATTACATGAGAAGCAATGACCATGAAAAACATTTGCATACCTTTTCTTTGGTGTCCACCTTGAAGGTGTCTCTCTTCTGAATTTTCTTTGAGGTGTAAATATGGCTTCTTGATGTCTTCCTTGCTCTATTCTTTTGAAAGTTTCCTTTCTTTGTGTAGATGGTTGACTTGTAGCATTTCTTCCATATTTTGAGAATGAAGGACTTACCTCATGCTTCTTAGAAGTGTTGGCTTCAAAGTGTGAAGCTTCCTTGTTGTATCCAAGACCTAATTTATCATTTGGTGATCTTTGACTATCTAAGATTTCATTCAATATTGTTGAGTTGTTCATGAACTTGATATGAGTATTTGACTTCTCTACTTTATTTCTAATATCAACAACTTATGCTTCCAACTCATGGCATGACTCTTCCTTTTCATTTACTTGATTCTTTAATAATTCCTCTATCCTTTTGGCTTCTTCAATTTGTGTCTTTAGATTGACATTGATTTCAAGGCTTTTGCTAAGCTCATCATATATATTCTTTTTTTCTTTTTCTTGATTAATTATTTCATTCTTTATTCTTTTGATCTCTTCTTCTTTTTCTTGAGTCTTTTTACTTTATTATTGTTATTTGATCATTTGTTTTAGTGCCATGGTATGCCTTGGGTTATTTACTAGGATTTCCTTAGTGTATTTTTCAAGATACTCAAAACAAGTTGAACTATTTTCTATTTCATAGATAACATCGTCCTACTCAAATAAAACTTTATCTTTAAGCTTCAACAAATACTTCTCTTCATCTATAAGATAACTATCAATTGATTCTACATAGACTACTTCTAGATTTTCTTCTCCATTTGTAGAATAATATTCAACATCATCACACTTAGAATTATTGCAATTAGAGGATTTTGGAGAGTCTGTACCTTCATTTTCCTTGATGGAACTTTTGTCTTGATATACCTTCTCTAGCTTCAACCATAGATCCTTGGTGGAAGTACATTATACTATGCTTTCTTTGATAGAACCTGAGAGTCCATTTAAAATGGTCTTGAGGGATATTGCATCATTCTTCTTTGCTTCCCTTTGAACTGCATGTTTTGAATGATTCTTTGAGGGAACCGTTCCACCAGCAACTGTGTTCAAAACACCTATGCCTTTTTCCTTCAAATACTGTTTCATTTCTATCGTCCATGCTGAATAATATTTATTATCAAAGAAGGGAACTTCATCTACGTGTTCATCCATTTGTGTGACCATGGATATCCTTCAAGATTATTAAGGATTATGGCAAAGCCTTACTCTGATACCAATTGTTGGACACACCGACCACACTGAGAGGGGGGGGGGGGTGAATCAGTGTGAGGATCTTTTTACAACTTCTTTAAAAACTTAGTTAGCAATCACCATTTACAATAGCATTACTTCATTACTTTCATTCACACTTAGATTTCATGTATGTAAACAACATATGTCAAAGAACTATAAACCATCACAATAATGAACACAAGGAACACCAGACATATGTGTAAGTTTATTTTATGTTAAGGACTAAAATCCTTGGGGTTTATCAGCACCAACTGAAAGAGGAGAACTATCTCCAAGAGAGAACTAACTCTTAATGCAAGACCCAACCTGCGTATCTCAACACCAACCAAGATGTGAGGAATCCAACCCTCAAGTACAAGACCCAACTTGTAAAAAAAATCCAATATGTCAACAGGTACACAAACTATCAACACTGCAGCATGTGTATGTACATGATCTTACTATACTGCATCACTCATATGTACGCGGCCTGTCTATACTACAGCCTGTGTACACCTTCAAAAAACTAGGTTTTCTAAAAAATTTAGCCCTTCAGACCCTTTCTACCTCTGTCACATCCACTTGTGACTTGTCACTGCAACCTGTTTGTCACTGCCCAATCTGTACCATCACCAATCACAAACATATCTATACCATCCAACAAGTTATGCATGTTCCTCATGCATACATCATTACACAATCATAGAAATCCCTCAACCACATTAGAACAAAACCACTCAATCAACCAGCTACCATATTCAGACATCAATACAACCATGCAAATAATTCCACAAACATTCACCATACCATGAGAAAATATAAGTATCAATACAATATGTACCCATATCGAAACCTCTGTAGCAGATGTGAACATGTAGAATGTTGATCTGGAACTTGCTTCAGACTTTAGTGACTTGGCACTAGAATCTACTCAATATTTTCTTGGATTTTCCCAACTGTACGAGATTGTTCCTTCTTCAACATGCCTATGTATGCTCTCTGTGCTCTTTCAGTCTGCGTATGTACGCTCTTTGTTCCATTGTAGTACATGTACACCTCAAAAACTAGGGTTTTTCAGTATTTCTGTAATTCCAAAACTTTAACCGTCAACCCTTCGTGCTACCTCAGACTTACTTAACTTAGGATGTGTCAATGAGTACCTACAATAAATCCTTCACCAAAATAGATATTCAATATCTTCAAGAGATTCATTCATAAGAGACCCTTTCTCTCTTATTTATACTTCTCCAAGTAGCTTCCTTATCTAACCAACTCTAACTAGCTTCCTTCTTTTGGTTCTAACCCACTTCTAACTTGTCCACTTATAACCACTTTCTTCGAAAATAGTAAACTCTCCACTTCTAGTTGGAACTAATTTATTTTTAATTGTTTTCTTGTTGCAAACACTTAACTCATGACTAAACACTTTGACTAGTCAACTTCTTCTAGGAGCTTCTAGAATAATTTGACTTCTCTGACCTTCTAGGGGCTTCTAGACAACACATGAGGGTTCTCCAACTTCACAAGGCCATAACTCTCTAACCGTGAGGAGTTATGTGGTGTTCCACATGTCACCGGAAATGGCATGACAAGCTGCACTATCCATATAGAATAATATCACTGACAAATTCATTGTTCTTCATTACATTATTCCTCAACCAAAATTGGGTTCCTTAACCACACTGCTAGGATTTCTCAACCACTTAACCATTTGGACTTTACAAAGCATCTTCCCATGAGGGATTTCACCATAAGGGGACCACTTTGAGAAATTTATCCAAGAGTGTCTTCCCATGAGGGCTTGCAACATAAGAGGACCACTTTGGAGTTCATCCATTTTGTACTTCCTATCAACCATGAAAAGACATCAATGATACAATGATACAACAATGATCAACCTTTACATCAACCCATTTATACATCAATCCATCTGGAACATCAACCCATGACAACACATCACTATGTCACCTCATGAAATTATCCCTCTAACATCAATTACATCCATGACAACATGATCCATCAATCAATACATCAATGATACAAACACATTACTAAGATAATACTTGACATCAACCTTTTGAAATCAATGACAATCATAGTATAACACAAGAAACAATGGTGTAGTGGAAGCTCACTACCTGCCATTACATTATAACATTAAGCTACCCATACATTATCTCCATTATAATCCATTAGAGCCTTCACATTCTAGCATTGGTTGTTCTACTTTTCATTTGTTCGTATGCTAATTCTTTTCATTTGCTTACCAACAATTCTTTCTCTTCTTGAATACATTAGCTGATTTTTTTTAGAAAGCTATCTTTTTCATAATCTATCTACCCGTGTTTTTCTTCACTTTCTGACATTTTTTCTCTTCAATTTCTTATTATTTACATAATACATCTCATTAATATATCTCATTTCAAAGCTCCTTGAAACATGTGAGTAATCACAATTTCCACAAAAAAATTTGCGATAAAAGCATGAAAATAATCCTAGATTGTTATTCTTAACACTATATTTACAATACAACATACATAATCTGTTTTTCGGCTATATTTTATTGTGATATATCTTAAACTATAAGATTGTGTAAGGTTTGTTGCAATTTGTAGTAAAGACATGAAACATTTCTTAAATTATAAGATTTTGCAAACTTTTCTAAAAAAATGAATTATAAGATTTTGTAAACTTTTCTAAAAATTAAGGTAAAATGGTTGAGAGTTGCTTACGTTATAATATTTTGTCAAGTTTTTCATGGATATTTTTTTGAATTATAAGATTTTGTATAAATTTATCTAGCTTATAGAGAATAGTAGAGTCATAAATTATAAGACTTTGTAAATATTTCTACAATTTACACTAAGACCATAGAGAATTGCTGAAATAATTATAGGATTTCATAAATCTTACCTTGAGCAGTGGAAATACGTTGATATTTTCCACCGACACAATTTTGGATTGTGATCTAAAACAATGAAGATAATGAGCAAAGAGAGTTGTTAAAGATTACAGTTCCTACATAAGCTAAGATATTAAAGGTCTGCATTTTTCTTATCTTTCATATTATTAATTTGTTATTTTGGATTAATTTTCTTATCTAGAGAAGAGTTGATACAAATTACAAAAGATTTATGGTGGAGAATATCATTGAAAAGGATGGATGAGAACTCATTGATAGTGTCTATCGAATCTTGATTTTGATCGAAACTTCCATGAACGAGTTGATAATAACAAATTTCTTCTATTCATGCTCCTCTATAACCCATGCACCTCCAAATGAGGATCCACGATTTCCATTAAGTTCCCCTCCTGAAACCTCTAAATGGTTTCAACAATAAGATAACAATATTCCACTGAAACCAAGAGTTCTATGCACTATTGCATGGAAACATCTCTCTTTTCATTGACACCTGCTTCCATAAATCCATTTGTGCGTGATGTAGATCGACGTGGCCATCATCTTGGTCAGAACTAGACTATGTTGTGTTTGTTCTATGAGTTTAGACAAGTTGAATTATGGTATCTTATCTCTGAACTTATTGTATAAGAGAATGTTCTCAGGTTTTACATCAAGATGCATAATGCATTTGAGACACTCCTCGTGTAATAATGTCAATCCGTGGGCAATGTCTATGGTGATGATCAACAAGGTACACCAATTCAAAATCCTTGAGATGTCTACAAAGAAGATCCAACTATCCAAAGAGCGGTTCGCCATGTATTCGTAAACTAGAAAGTGGTGGGATTCTTCCATAAAAAATCCTTGAAGTTGAATGAGGTTGACATGGCTTAGGATTCCCATCGTGCCTATCCTTGTTCCAAATTTTCCATATTGTGGGAAGCGTCCTCCAAATTTTTCATACCTACCATGGTTGTGTCCCCGAGGACTCCCTCATACACCAAACCGAAGCCACCAAAGCCTAGCTTACAACTAAAATCACACGTGATTTCCTTCAGTTCATCAAAGGTGAATTTGGGAGGAAGAAATGATGGAATCTTCAAGAATCATTATAAAAATAGGCCATCCCAAAAACTGATCCCGACGATGTTCCCGATCTACTTCCAAAAATGAGATTTCCAAGTTTTTTCTTTAAGCTAGGCAGATTCATCCATGAACTTGATGAACATTGGTTGGGTTTGATCCGAGATGGTTGTCATAGACAGAATCTCTTCATAGTGGAAAGAAGATCCAGGATTTCAGTTGTCCAAAGATGACAAGCATGCATAGACTCTTGCATTAATCTAGGCTTTCTCCAACTATGCATGGGCTCTCTTCTAAGATTCAAGGTTCAACACCAGTTCTACCATGGTCTAGTTTGTAAGTAGAGCCATTGTGTCTGTTATAGAAAATTTTTCCTCACTTCATGCATATTGCTTGGATGGCCTTCCATTTCCCTCTGCAAACTTGAAGTTCCCCTTTTTGTTCACTCTAGAGATAAAAATACATATTTTTTTACATATACGAGACCTACTGTTAGACAAGTAGTGTATATGCATGTTGCTCCACTGTCACCCACGTACAACCTATTTTCTAAGTAATGGCCTCTGATACTCAAAAAATGGTGACTAAAACTAAAATGTAAGCCACTGAAATGGAAGTAAATGAGATGGGCACTTACCTGGTCTAGACAGTTTTCGATTATGTTGATCACAGCTCCCGAAATCACCGCCAGAAGATTGTGGGTGAAAAAATCAAATGGTATAGTAAAATTTCTTAGTTTTACTATTAAAAGAAAAATTTTACCCACTTTGTATATTTTTACCCTATATTTTCTATTTCTGGCATTATGGACTAATGGCGCAGTGAAAGACTTGGTTTTAAGTGGTTTTGTCTAGGGTTTTTAACGCATTTCCAGCATCATATCATTCGTTCGTGCCTAAGGAAGGTATATTCTTTCACCGGCATATAGGATAGGTTTTCACCACGCTTTTCATTCCTACATGATACATCGTCCTATGACCATGATTCATACACCCTAGGTACGAACCCATTTCTTAGAGACATGAAAAATTCTCACTGCTACTAGAAGTGTCTTTATTAAGTGGTAGAGACTTACCAAACATGGGTACCCTAGTTAGAACATGTTTTTTCATTTGGCACCCATGCAGAAGTTATTCCATAGGTTCGAGAGTTCCTTATAGTCTCAATATGAATTTGTATTCGAACCCCATTTTCTTACTCAAGAGCATTCTGACTACTACCTATGGGACTCCCCCTGAGTCTTGGTTAAGATCTTTTCTGACTCCCCAAAAAAACAAAAAATATTGTCGAGTGAACATGTCTCTTTCACACTCATTAAATGGTTTTGAAAGGACTTCTATTTGGTATAATTTTAACCCTTTCCGGACCAATTAGACTAATTACGATAAAATAATACTCTTGTCGCCATTGGCTAGAAAAGTTCTCCTGGGTATTATTTTATAGTTTTTCGGGCCTAGGGGACTAAATCTATGAAAAAGGACATTTTTTAGTTAAGTTGTAATTCCATTCCATCATCCTGCTTGCATTGTTGAGCCTATTGTTGGCTCCCACTTTCCTGTTATAATCCCCTTGCCTCAACAATTATCGTCACTAGCCAAGCAATTCTTTCCATATATCCCTTGCAACTTGACACCCTTTACCCATAGAGCAAACATCCCCCCGAGTGTCCATGCCTCACATGTGTTCCCTTTCATTGAGCATAGGTTTGTTCCACTTCTTGGAACTAGTTGCTTACTCACGACACTCATTTCCTCTCCTATATCATAGTATTTCTTTGCCTATGAAAAACAAAAAAAAATACGGGCGAGAAAAGAATATTATCTCTTATCAGTAGCAATTGTGTCGCCTTTGAACAAAGCAAAAAATCTCGAGTCCATTTTCATCCAAGGTTTGCATGACCTTAGAAAGCTGAGCTCGTTACTTAGAGTTTACTCCTCTGATTGGTTATTCTTCTAGTCGCTATGGAAAGTTTGTTAATGCCTCCTATGTTGCAAGATTTTGTCAATGATCAGTATTAAGTCTATGCTTCCCATGTTATCCATATGTCTCATGCTCTTTTTCAAAGGAAATTTAAATCCTGTGTTGACCATTCCTCAGAACTCTTGACTTTGCATGTCAGCCATATCCTCAGTATATCTTAGAATAGCATGAATGTTTTTTCCTACCTTGCACCCTGGGCCTACTTTCATCATTGGTAGGTAACCTTGAACCCAATAGATGACATCTCCTCATTGGTCACTAACTGGGGGGTTTCCCTTATGTTCGACGACAAGAAATCTATTCACACATTAGGATTCATGCAGTGTCTTGGACTCCATTATCCCTATTGATGGTTTCTATGCCTTTGTCGGCAATTTTCCTTATTGTCTTCTATTCAAAGGGTCTCTTTCGTGCACTAATTGCATCTAGTGCATGCGAGAGACACACATGGTCATTGTCTCGTGAACATCCTATTCATATGAGCTCCTCCTAATCATAAATCTATTGTTATGTACCTCGTGTTGGATGATGAGAGATGCATTAATTCTCTCCTTTCATTGGGTCTCCTTCCATCAACTCCATCTCATCTATTCTGGAAATGAGACCTAGAGTCCTATGAGTACCTAGAGTCTTGCAGTCGTCATTGGCAAATTCTCCCACCATCGACAGTTGGGAATACATCAATGTCTCATGACCCATGGATTCTTCAAGTGTTCGACCTCAACACCCTTAGTCACACTTGTGGAATATACTTAGTTCCTTGACACCTACTTTCATTATCGGTGGGTTGTCTCACATTTGTTAACTGTATACGTTAATGAATGGTAATCAAACAAAGTCTCATTGTGTTCGAATTCAACTCCTATATTCACATGATGTAGACTTTCACCTTCGACGGATAGTGTAGAAGACCTCCAGCTTAAAGTAGCAGCTTCTCATGTCTGTTGTTATCTTTCATTGGACCAGTACCTATATGACTTCAGTGATCATGGAAGATCATATTGTACTCCATTGTATACATATATCTTTAGTTGATTTTGAGATTGGACTCCACTGTGTCTTGTTCATGACTATGAAAACCTATGGCATATGTCCACTTTGTATTGCTTATTTCAATGTCATGAACAACTATTTGATATATATCCACATGGAT
>JASDQU010413588.1:0-10394 GCA_032191745.1 Picea mariana
GTGTGTGATTGTTGTTCTTTATACTATCTGCTTTATGTTTATAACTCTGGAATTCACAGTAAAGACTCACTGCCACTAAGATTCATGATTCAAAGTTAAAAATGAGAGTAAATGGTTAATAATCTACACTAACTGATTCACCCCCCCCCTCTCAGTTAGTTCATACCTGTAACACCATGAGCCTAAATATCATCATATACCCTTAACCCTAACTCTAAACTTTGTCATGCACAAAAGGCCCATTGAAGAGAACTTTGATAACAAAAGACACTTGCTTTTTGACAAAAATAAACTAATATTTTCTTAAAGGACTCAAATAGTGAATTGTATTTCCTATCCTATAAGAAAATATTGAAGACCTCTATCATAATTTTACGACAACCATCTCTATTTCCATTAAAAAATTCTCTAACAAGGTCTTATGTAAAAAGAAAAACAGATTAGCCAACCCTTAATATGATAACGCGTGAAAAATTGCTAGAGAAGCAATTAGAGATTCTTATAATGAATCCTTAAAATTTGACAAGATAAATATATACAAACCCAAGTTAAAAAGGATAAAAAACATTACATTAATAGGAGAAAAGAAAAGATTTTTCAAGTATCTAAGGTATCGAATGTGCATCATCAGCATCATTTTACTCAATTTTAAATAAATCTAAAGTTTCACAAAAATATAATAACAAGAATATTATTACAAAATTAAACGACTTCCTTTATTTTAACTAGAGTTTAATTTGTACATTGTAAATGACTTTGCACCTTTGCGAATAACAGATCAATATCATGCATGTGATCCAAATGATGTGTGTGTGTGTGTGTGTGTGTGTGTGTGTGTGTTCACTAGCCTATGAATACGACTTGTAACATTTTTGACTAGGTTCAAGGGGCATTTCCTTTAACATCCTCTTAATCATAAAACTTCTACAACATTTGGTGGCATTAATTTTCCATTGTGTGTACGATGTTCCGACTCGAGCACATTCATCTTATCAACTTGCATATACAAACTTAAGTAGGTTTACTTTGACGACTATATGCATGTGACCTTTAACATTCCATTATGTCACCTATAACATGATGGGTAGAGTAAAGAACCAGATTATTACAAGGAGAAGAAGGCCTGAAGTATAGGAACTTTAAAGATAAGTGGATTCTCAACCTATGTTTTGGAAGAAATAAAAAAAACTAGGGAAGAATAGATAAGAGGAAGGAGACCACTAAATTGATTGTAGTTTAGAGAGTTATTTATGTGATCAAAAGTTGTAGGTTCATTGATTATGTAGCGAGTTAAATTATGTCTTGAATAAAAAATGAAATTATGTAGAAAATAAAATAAAGCAAGGAAAGTAAATCCGAATTTATCTCCTTCTACTCTATGAGAGCTATTTTGAATGGAAAAAAATAAAAAGAAAAAGAAAAAAAAACGAGAATGCAACTTATTTAACCCTTGATTCAATGCAAACATAGAAAATAATAAGGATTAAACTAATTACCCTAATTTACTATGGTAAGAAAGCAAATTAAGAGCAATCCTAGGATTTATTCACTACCCCAAGGGACTCAAAGCTCTTATCTAGCTTTTGAAATGAAACGAACTAACTAATTAAACAATAAAGGAAATATACTTCCTAAGGAAAGGGAACCCACAATAGGAAGTTGAAAATGGATACAACCTGTTAGTCTCTAATTTTGTCTTGGTTTAGTGAGAAACCCTTATTCTAAACCCTTCGTACCTACACTTCAATTTATGTTTCCAGTTGATTTCGATCTTTGTTTTTAGTGTCTTATGGTTTTCATTTCAGTTTTTGAATAGTTTATTCAAGTTTGAAATTGAAAGACATGGTTTTAAACGAGGTGTCACCTTATATGCCTATTTGAACTTCATAAATTCAAATTTTTCTAAGTCATTAATAGTGCCACGGGAATAAGGCTATTCTCATAGCGCCAAAATTATCATGCCTTGATATGTGCCTGTCATCCAAATTTCGTTATGATGACAAGAATCATGGTATGAGAGTTCGTGTGTGTCCACAATAGCTTGGAATCATTACTGATTCAAACCATTTCATAATCCGATTGCTTTGTACCCACAAAGGTCTCATTTTAAAATCACCCAATTCTCAATGATCATTATATTATACTTGTCTGATTTTGCTGAATTTAGGCATAGGTATTTGCTCAGAGGAATGTTATACACTAACAGATTGCAGGTGGCAAATTCGGAACCCGAGGGTGCTAGTTACAGAATCCTTGGAGCTGGCTCATGCAATCTTCAAACCCTAACGCACAAGTCAAGCCAAAGGCTAGCACCACACTGAGCCAAAACAAGGAGGAGTTATCCTGGATAAAGACAATTTTTCTGATCAACAGAGACCATTGCCATATGTTATCGAAGAATTAGTTTTTGCAAACAGAAGTCATTGCCATCTACTCCGATAATTGGCATTCATCATGAAGGTGAAAGATTGCCTCTGGTTGAAACCTCTCCACAATACCATCAACAACAGCATGCAAGCTCAGTTGAGTCATCATGAGATATAAAACATAAAGAACACCCAATTGAACACCCAATTTCATGGAGAATACAGAGTGAACATTCGGGCATTGTGGTTATTGACAACATGGGAACACAGTACAAAGGTTTTCCATCACCTAGTGCTCGATATCAAAATCCAAATCATAGTCAGTTCCAGGTTCTGTGAATGTTTAAATGGGTCTGACATCATGGAAAACCCCCACGGTAATTCCCCACTACATAGCACATTGTATGCGATGGCCAATAGATGAACAAGCAAAATTGCCAAGTAGAATCACAAGAAGAATTTTGCATCTCCTATATCATCTGCTCACCAATCAGAGCGCAAAGAAGCCTGTCATATGATTGTTTCATACTTGAAGCTACAACCTGCAAATCGTAAGAGAGGGAAAGAATCATGGTTTGTCATAAGGATTCGATGAAGTAAAGCATCTAGAATCCACCAGCGATAACATTTGTTGGGAAAATATGAAGTTTTCTTACCTACCTCCAAATGATGCCATGATATCTTCATTTCAAGGGGTTGTCAGGGTTTTAGCAATTTTGAAAAAATGGAAACATGATGAGAAAACCCTCGTGGAACAGAGATACTGCCCCCTGGCATCATTATCTCAGGGATAGATTTGTATCTTCGCAGATTATGGGGTTTTGTCTGCCATGACTCCAGAAAGGTGCATCATGCATTATGATGGACCCAAATCATATTCATTTGGTCTACTGTTATTTTCACAGGTAGACTGCAAATCAAAAGTGGTCATACAAGCAAACTTTTTTGAAATTATCAGTGAGAGATTTGTGAGAAATGATGGGATAGCTTATGAGATATTTTAGTTGTCATGCAAGTTCATGAGTGGAAAGATTTGGAAAGAGAAAGAGTTGTATGTTCTTCAAGGAAGTCTTGCAAGTAGGGAACATGAAGAGATCAAAATTCTCACTGGTGAACACAAGGCTACACTTAAATCATCCTACAACAGCTCGGTTCTACATCTAGACTATACTCTATTTTCTTGTCTTAAAGATGAAGAACATGTACATCAAGACATGGTGAGAAGACCCTCATTACAAACCAAATGATGTTGAGTAGTTTCATAGTGATATAATACCATTTTGAATATGTAAAATCAGATCTCAAATGAAATACAAGAATGTCCCCAGTACATAAAGAATCATTAAAAGAAGAACCAAAAAAGCTACAAGAAATTCTCTGTTATTTTTACCTGTTTTAGCATTTTTCTTCAAGAGGGGTTGAAGAATAGTTGGAGATGAATTTGATGAAACCAAAAGATATTTTTTTTGGGAAAATTCCCCTTCAAAAAACCTTCTCTCAGTTTTTACACAACTATCACCATTTAAGATATTCAAATTGATCTTTGAGGGCTAATTTTTTGATAAGCTACAGGAAATACTCTGTTATTTTTTCCTGTTTTAGTCTTCTTCAAGATAGAGGTTTTAGAAAAGATGGAGATGAATTTGATGAAACCAAAAGAGGTTTTTGTTGGGAACATGCCCCTTCACAAAAAAATCTCTCAGTTTTTACACAACTATCACCATATAAGAGATTCGAATTGATTGTTGAACCCTATTTTTCAGGAATTTACCAGATTTGTTTTCCTGAAAAATCTCATGGACAGCAGTTGACAAGCCACCTCATCAATTTGAATGGGAGATCATATTATATCTTCTCCTTGATTATTTGAAACAAGAAACTAAACATAGATGAGGAGGTTTTCAGATCCATTTCTTTTGGATCTTGATTATTATCTATTGTTTCTATATAAACTCTGTAGAATGAGAGGAAGTGGTGGAAAAATTGGAGACCCAAGGGACCTTTTTGTGAAGCACATTGTAAAGGAAGTATGTTTAATTTGACACTTAATAGCAAAGGCATATGAATGGTTAGATCCTCTTTTTCTACTCTGTTATTTCTTTATTCATGCTTGAATTCGTATTCAAATTGCAATGCTTTTGATTCTTGACAGTTAATTTATACAGTGAAAATTTTACTGTAAAGATTATTTTTCAAGTTTGATATCAAGTTGAACATCTTGTTTCTTTATGATATTTTGAGGCAAGAATTCTGGTGAAGTTGACAAATTGAAGGCTTCACCTTCCTTTTTCTTAATTGGTTTAATCCATCTTTGTGTTTACCTATTATTCAGTCAATGGGATATACTCTATTTTAATCTTGTTTTTCATATAGTGTTGTTACCTTGAAACCAGTTTCAAACCACCTTACTCAAAAAACCCAATCATAAAACCCTCAAAATGCTTTTGCAATAAATCAATGATGCCCTAGCTTGCCCTTAGCAGTCGAGTGAAACTTTAGGGACTAACACAACCTATTGGCATGAGCCATAGGTCCATTGAGATAAAACCATCAAAACATGGTTTCCACCATCTATTGGCGAACCATTCATTTTGCAACACTAGCTACAAGATCCATTTTGTAGATTAAGATTTTTATGGTTTTAATGTAAGTTGTCACAAAGAAAATCCTAAACGAGGAATGAATCAAAGTAAACATTATAATGAAACATGGCATTGCATCAGTGAAGGAGAATGCCTACACAACAACACCTAAATCAATACAATATATAAGAATTAAATAGAGTTGCAAGTTCACTATAAACAATCTAATTCAAGCTCAGTTTCACAACTAGAATAGAAATTATATGGAAATAAGAATGTAAATAATGAAAGCATTCATTGATTAAATATCATTGGAAGATAGCACGACACATGCATAAGATGTAACAGAACTTCTATCCATGAATTAATTAATATTTTTTATTAAAATTATTGCTAACAATGTCAATTGGATGTAGCTTGGGTGGTTGGGAGGAATGATTGTTACCCTCCCCACCCAGGTTCAATTCCTTGTGAGTGACATGTTGTTCCCTTAAATGGGTCTATAAGATGTTATTTTTGTTGAGCCCCCAATATTCTGAAAATACTCGGCCTCCATATGTTCTCTCGTGGATTGTTTCCTTTTGGGGGGGGTTCTGTGAACATAGCGAGCACCAATATCTAGTGCCATGAACCACATGGAATTTTTTTTCTAAAAAGACCTTAGAATATTATATCTTATTATAGGATCGTTGGCATACAAGATACATGGATTGAACCTTTATTTCTACTCACTGATTTATATTTAAGAAAACAAAATTAACTCCTAGTGTAATACCTTGATTTTGACCATTATAATATATTACGTTAAATATATTTTTAATTGTGGGATGAGGTTTATTTAACAATAATAAACACAAGAAAGGTTATCTATAATGACCCCATGTTGCAAAATAGAACTCTCTTTGTACTCTCAATTCATTTTGTATTTTGAAAGAATAGTAAATAAAATTTAAAGTTCCATACTTGTTGTATTTGTAATACAATTGACATGATTTTCCAGCAAGGTTATTTTTCTTTCATATTCTTCATATTCTTCTCCACATGCAAAACTTTATGAACATTGGATTGTGCAATAGCTAATTCAGTAGAAGAAAAGGAATTCAAACTAATCGTTCTTGTATTCATCACCATAGTTTCAGTAGTTCGTATCATTTAAGAATCCAAGATGATTTTCCTTCTTTTATAATTTAGCTTTATTGCTTGATTCCTTTGTATATTTAATGAAAACAATTCCAAATTAGAAAATTCTTCTACTGGAGTTGGAATAGGGCCATCACCTCCTATATCCATGTATGGACCAAAGGTACTGCAAAAGGTTTGAGTAGTGAAGACTTCTTCCATCTATGAAGAATCATATTGCTCCATGTTACCTTCATTAACATAGGTTTTGTTTGTGTCCCCAGTGGGGAAGCTTAATTGGCAAGTGTCATGATATGAAGATCCATGAGGTTTCGATTTCAACTCCCCCCGAATTATCTCGTGTGTCATGTATAGGGCATCGTGGGCACACCTGGAGGTTATAGTGGTAGTAGTTGGATAACACAATCCCATGTAACGCGAGTACGTGCCCAACTAGTTGTCGTTTCCACCAGACATAAAAAAAAAATTGATTTTTTGTGTTATCACATTTTCTTCCTTTATGGCCTCTTATGCGTCAATATCATTTTGATTTTCTTCATTAGTTCTTCTTATATTCTCCTCGACTCCTTATCTTTTTTATTTAGCTTCTACTTTCAACTTCTTGGCCTCTGCATCATCTTGGGATTTCATCTCTACTTCTTCTTTTCTTCTATTTTCATCTACATCCTTTTTTTCTTTTCCTTCTACTTATGCCTTCTTTGCTAACAATTAAACCATGGCTTTAGTATCTACTTTTTTTCCTTTGCCAATTCCTTTTTCTTAATTTCTTTTATTTGTGCTTCTTCTTTTATTTTGGCCTTAGCTTCTACTTTGTCCTTCTCCAATGCCTTCAATCTTATTTTTTCTTGAAAAGATTACCTCTCAACATCAACCCCCTCAACTTATTTTGTGTTTGTTCTCTCTTTGTCTTCACCAATAACTTGTAAATTATTTAAAACTTCTTAATAATTCAATTATTTCCTATAAGGTTTTTCAACCTCCTTATCTTCATGTTGGTACGGGAAAGATATCTTCATATCATATCTATGCTTCAGACAAATCCCTAGGGGATCATGCATTTGACTTCTTTCCATCTTGAAATGATATTCCTCATTTTTTCTCCTTCCATTATGGACCAAGTAGAATACATTAGCCCATACATGCCTATATACAATAGGTAGGTTGGGCATAGCTTCTTTTGGTGTTTGATTAGGTAGGAGTTGAAACCATGTAGATTTGTTTGGTACACAATTTCTAGAATGATCAACCTATTTCACACATAGGATGGAAGCATATGAGGTGCTTGTGTAGCACAATAAATCCTAATATAGGGAGAATATTAATCCAAATACCAATCATTTTTCAATACTTCTAAAGCCTCTGGATATATTCTTAGGAAATATTAATAAAGATGAGCTCATATACTTCTATAGCCTATGGATATATTCTTAGGAAAGATTGATTCTCTCTTCTCTCTTGGAACTACCATGGATTTCCATGGAGAAAAGGATCTATATTAAGTTGGATCCCAAGTGAAATTGATATTATATTTTTCATTGAACCTTGGGACCATGAAGAATCTAAGCTCCCTAACATAAAAGGATTTGTTCTATGGTCAGCATGTAACAACAAATTATCCCACAAGGGGGTTTGAGGCATAGGTTTCTACATAAAAACAAACAATTATCCTCACATTCAGGTTCATAAGAAAGACCTCAATCAATGCATATGGATGGAGATTACAGATATTAATGGTAAGAATATTTATGTAGCAATCTGTTTTTCCACACCTACTAATTCTACCTTTTATAAGAAAACCAATCTAGATAAAAATTATCCCTACAAAAGCTCAGAACAAGATATTTACAGTATGAGAAATGGAGGTAGTGTCCTCCTGTTAGGAGACATTAATGGTATAACTGCAACTAATCAAGCCATTCTTTTAAGCAATTATTCCAACCCTATTCCTCTATGAATAGATGATGACCTTGTTTTACCTAACATATACAATAGAACCTATGAAGACCCGACTAAGAATTTGCTTGGTACCAAGCTAATCAAGCTCTGTAGTTCTCAATATATAATAATTTGCAATGGTCTAATGAATTAGTTTAAGTCTAACCAAATGGCTTGTATCCATGGGTTGAGCAACAATGTCATAGATTATGTGATATCAAATATCCTTGTATACAACCAAATAGTAAATTTTGACATTTTAAACAACCATGAGCTCGAATATCATCATAGACCATTAACCCTAACTCTAAACTTTGTCATGCACAAAAGGCCCATTGAAGAGAACTTTGATAATAAAAAAAAGTACACTTTCTTTTTGACAAAAATAACGTTGCTCTTTTCTTAAAGGACTCAAATAGTGAATTATATCTCCTATCCTATAAAAAAATATTGAAGACATCTATCATAATTTTACGACAACCATCTCTAGTTCCATTAAAGAATTCTTTAACAAGGTGTTATGTAAAAAGAAAAATAGATTAGCCAACCCTTAGTATGAAAACGAGTGTAAAATTTCTAGAGAATACATTAAAGATGCTTATAATGAATCCTTAAAATTCGATAAGATAAATATATACAAAGCCCAATTAAAAAGGAAAAAAAAATTACGTTAATAGGAAACAAGAAAAGATTTTGCAAGTATATAAGGTATCGAATGTTCATCATCATCATCATCATCATTTTACTCAATTTTAAATAAATCTAAAATTTCACGAAAATATAATAACAAGAATATTATTACAAAATTAAACGACCTCTTTTTTTAGCCCAGAATTTAATTTGTACATTTAAACACCTTTGTGAATGGAGGATCAATATGATGCATGCGAGCCAAATAATAAGTGTATGTTTATATGTGTGTGTGTGTGTGTTTGTGTGCACTAACCTATGAATACGACTTGTATTCATATTCTATGAATATGACTTGTAACATTTTCAACTAGGTTCAAGAGGCATTTCCTTTGACATCCTCTTAATCATAAAACTTYTACAACATTTGGTGCATTAAGTTTCCATTGTGCGTATGATGTTCCAACTCGAACACATTCATATTAGCAACTTTCATACACACACCTAAGTAATTTTACTTCAGTSACTGCATGCATGTGACCATTACCATTCCATTCTATCACCTATAACATGATSGGTAGAGTAAAAAACCACATTATTACAAGGAGAAGAAGGCCTAAAGTATAGRAACTTGAAAGGGAAGTGGAGTCTCGACYTATGTTTTGGAATAATAAAAAAAAACTAGGGAAGAACAGATAAGAGGAAGGAGTCCACTAAATTGATTGTAGTTTAGAGAGTGGTTTATGTGATCTAAATATGTAGGCTCATTACATACTGAGTTAAATTATGTCATGAATAACAAATGAAATTATGTAGAAAATAAGATAAAGAAAGGAAAGCAAATCCCAATTTATCTCCTTTTACTCTATGTGAGATATTTTGCATGGAAAAAAAGAAAAAAAAGAAACAAGAATGAAACCTATTGAATCCTTGATTCAATGCAAACAAAGAAAATAATAAGGATTAAACTAATTACCCCAATTTACTATGGTGAGAAAGAAAAGTAAGAGTAGTCCTAGGATTTATTCACTACCACAAGGGAGTCAAAGCTCTTATCTACCTTTTGAAATGAAATGACCAACTAATTAAACAAGAAAGGAAAGATGCTTGCTAAGTAAAGGGAACTTACAATAGGAAGCTGAAAAAGGATACGAACCTATTGGCATGAGCATTTGACCCTCATCAACAAATATAAAACCATCAAAACATGGTTTCCACCCTCTATTGGTGAACCATTCATTTTGCAACACTAGCTACAAGATCCATTTTGTAGATTATGATTTTTATGATTTTAATGTAAGTTTTCACAAAGAAAATCCTAAACGAGGAAGGAATCAAAGTAAACACTATAATGAAACATGGCATTGCATTAGTGAAGGAGCATGCCTACACAAAGACACCTAAAGAAATACAATATATAAGAAATAAATAGAGTTGCAAGTTCACTATAAACAATCTAATTCAAGATCAATTTCACAACCAAAATATAAATTTAAATTATTTGACAATAAGAATGTAAATAATGAAAGCATTCCTTGATGCAAAATCATTGGAAGATAGCATGAGACATGAATGAGATGTAAGAGCACTTCCATCCATGAATTAACAAATATGTTTTATTAAAATTCTTGCTAACAACACATTAGAATATTATATCTTATTACAATATCATTGGCATACAAAATACAAGGATTGAACCTTTATTTCTACTCGTTGATTTCTATTTAAGAAAACAAAATTA
>JASDQU010413589.1:0-10394 GCA_032191745.1 Picea mariana
TTTGATTATTCGTAGATGTGTCCGAGAGGACGAGGTACATGATATACTACGAATTTGTCATGATGGACCATGTGGTGGCCATTTCTCTAACAAATGTACAACATATAAGGTGTTACATTCAGGTTACTATTGGCCTAGCATTTTCAAAGATGCTGCCAAGTATGTGAGAAGTTGTGATAGTTTCCAAAGGATAGGAAGACCTACATCATCTGACGAAATTCCTTTGTAGGCCCAAGTTATGATAGAAACCTTTGAAAAATGGGCCCTCGACTTTGTAGGACCAATTTCACCCATGTCCCGTAGGAATAACTATATCTTAGTTTGTACATACTATGTCACCAAATGGGTAGAGGCAAAAGCCCTATTTAGGTCCATAGAGAAGTCTGTTGTCGAATTCATCTATGATGACATATTTACCCGCTTCGCTGTCCCTTGTGAAATTGTTACCGACCAAGGCACTCAATTCACTTCCAAGATGATGAAAGAGCTAACAGAGTAATATGGGATTAAACATTGTAAATCTTCTCCATACCACCCGCAAGCCAATGGTCAGGTAGAATCCACAAACAAATTTCTGGAAGCCATCTTGAACAAGACTATTCAGTTACATCATCAATATTGGGTTGATAGGCTCCCAGAGGCTTTGTGGGCATACCGAACTACCTGGAGAAATACCACTGGGCATACCCATTATGAGCTAGTGTACGGAAAAAAAGTACTTTTACCAATAGAATTACAAGTAAGGACCTTCCGTATTGCCGTAGAATTAGGATTGAACCTTGATGAGGCTCAGAAGCAATGAGCCCTACAGTTGAATGAGTTGGATGAAATTAGGCAAGATTCCATCCAACACACGATATTAGTCCAAAATCAGAGGAGCAAGTGGGATGACAAGTTTATTAAAAAGAAACACTTCCAACCTGGTGATTGGGCCCTGTTGTTTGATTCCCAGTTCAAAACCTTCAAAGGCAAACTTACCACCCTTTGGTTGGGCCCTTACGAGGTAGACACTGTATATGAAAATGGAGCTGTAAAAATTAAAACAATTGACAATGGACAAGTCTCCTTTGTGGTAAATGGACACCGACTTAAATTTTATCATAAGCCCATTTCTAGAGAGGATTTTCTACAGGTCATGTCAGCTAACAAGGCATTGGCCTTAGTAGACAGGGAAGCCCCCCCTTGTTCTTGACAAGCTTTTTAAAATTCCTACTGTATATATGTAGATGGTTTTTGTTAATAAGGAAATTCTGTAAGTATTTATTTCACCAGGAGTACATAGTTTCAAGATCTTTCTTCACAACATTGTTATACTTGAATTTTGTGTCTGCTAAAGCATCAAATGCATAGTGAATTACTGTAATTAGCCATTTTTTTGCAAAATTATCATTTTTAAGGCATTCTATAGCAGTTGCTCTTGAAACTCTTCACCACTGTATAAGGAAGTGATACCATAATTATCAAGCCTAGAGGTCTCTCGTACAGTTTTTCCAAGAAACCTGAGTAAGTAAGTCAAGTGTCTTTATCAAAGAGTAATAGGGAGGTCTCATTAGCTGTTAGTCATGGAAACATCATAATAGTTACAAAAGAAGAAAGTAAGTTGAGCCTAGAGATACCTTTCTGTTCTTCCTCGATGGTACCATCCACTACACACTAAATAGCTTGATTATATCATATCTTTAGATATGACATGTCCGCTTAAGTACCGCTTACATCGGGACAACCACTAAACAATATAATGGAAAATCATCCTCTAACATAAATACCATCCCAATTAAAAAGAAAAAGGAAGAAAAGTTGTTTCAGAGCTGTTCCCCCATCTTCTTGCATAAGCAATCTTATACTAAAATCTTAAAGGATGGAGGGCCAGTCTCTGAGGGTTTAAGAGGCTAACCCACTGGGATACTGAACAAGTATGTTGGCAGCGGGTACCGGCTTGTGGCATGACTAGGTAAACCCACCGAAGTACTGAACAGGCTTGCTGGAAGCGAGACATTCTACTTATCGAGGATGATGATCTGACAAAAATAAATAATAAATCTAAACTTGTTCTGATGTACGACATTAGTTGCAGACAAAGATGACATGGAGTATGTGTGGTTAAGCTAAGGTTAATGAATCTCATCAACTTTCCATTGGGAAATGACTCTAAGACTATCTTGAAACTCTCTTGCCTACCTCTTCTTATCTATATATAGGATCTCTTATCCTATAGGTGGGGCCATCTTCTAACCGTCTCGTCAGACCAAGCTGTGAAATTTTATCTTTACACTTGACATACTATAAATCTTCAACTATTGGGGGATACTGACTAGTTTCCTATACTTTTGATTGTGAGGTGTCATAATACTTAGGTGTGGGGGAGGGGTTCATGAGCTGACAAATAATCATTGCCTAGAGAAAAGAGTCTTTGCAAGAATTTTTGTATTATTACCATGATACACGTTATTACATTGATAGTCATGTTATTTTTAAATGCTTAACTCCTACGTGCTATACATTACTGAACTCATGCTTAACAGACCACTCTTTATTGGTTATTTAACAAACTACTCTTTATTGGTTATCTTCCATTTCAAGCTGCATACTGTAGGTTTGACAATACATGTTTTATACTTGCTATAACCCATTCATTATAGGTTTTGACATTATATGTCATATGCAAGAAGAATGGGTGAGCATGGAGCATTCTGCCTCTGCTCATTAACCACTATGGTGGTAAAAAACACTTCAAAATTGCAGGCTATCCATTATAAGAGGGGAAAATGCACTTAACACAGGGGTACCGGATGAAGTACCATATGAGGTGCCGGATGAGATGTCATTTGAAGTGCCATTTGAAGTGCCATTGAATTGCATACCAGTAACTGTCCTAGATTCTAGGTAACCATAATTCAATTATATTCAATTGCATTGGTTGCAAGCATTGATTAAAAGTTGCCTCATATGGTTATGATCAAATGTCCAAGTCAAAAGACTTGGACATTGATCTAATTATGCACCAGTCCATTGCCAAAAATTGAGCCTTTGAATTCGAATTCTTCACACATGGCAGCACAGACGCACATGTGTGTAACTCACTCCACCTTAAGTGCATCCAAAATCAGGCTGGGCACTCTATTATTTCATTTTCCCTTGCCATTTGCTCTGCCCTGCGTTAAGGAATCACGCCCAACCTCTATCAAATTCTCCCTCTGTTCTAATCGCACTCAAACTGTGCTAAACCCGTGCCATCTCTTGGCTTGTTCGCACCCTTGCTTGATAAAATTTTCCCTCTGTTCCAATTGCACTCAGGCCATTCCCAATCCGTGTCATTTCTTGGCTCAATTTCTCCCTTGCTTGGTGAATTCAAAATCTGTCACAATGCCCAGGAGATACGAACCCTCCTCCTATGCAGATTTGTTTGCCATTCTAGAATTCGCATAGTGCAGGGAAGTGTTCTTGCGTGCTGGCTGGGGGCCATTTATGTCTAGTTTGCAAGGCCATGATGACAGTCTTTCTATGAAATTTGCAGTTGGTTTTGATGGCAAGATAGCACATGTAGGGTATCTCAACTTTGCAGTCACAAAAGAGTCAATTGTTGCTACAACAAAACTCCCAAGAATGGGAGATAGATGGTTCAAGAATCATCAATTGTCGTGCTTACGTTACAATAGGGTGTTTAAGATCGAATTCTAGAGCATTTTAGGAGCGAAAGGGTATGCTAAGGAGTGGATAAATCCAGAATTGGTCAATCCCCTCATCATCATCAGAAAGTTAATTACATGTGAAGGTAGACACTCCACCTTCAAAGCTTGTCACTTTAGATTGCTGGCTCATTTTCTGTTCAATAAACCCTTGAACTTTCCCTTTTATTTTCTCAAAATCTTGGAGAAGATGTCCTCTCAAGTGAGGAAAAATGTGACCAACCCCCACAATAGTCTCTTCCACCATGGTTTGATCAAACTCCTCGTTCTTACCGAACTAGAGAAGCAGGGGCAAAGTTGGGATGCCTTTATCTACCAATTTGCAAACCCTCACTTGACAGTTAAGACCGACAAAAAACCACTTAGCCTAAAAACTATCTCTCCATCCAAGCCTCACTCTCCAAAAACTCCAAACTCCCTCTTTACCGGAACAATACCAAAAGCTTGTTGATATTCCCACTTCTTCATCGGGGAAAAAGACGAAGAACAAAGACCAAAAGAAGCCTATTGTTGACCCCCCAATGCCTTCATTTTCTCTTGATCCTACACTGAAGAAGCCCCAAGAAGTAATGCAACAAGACTTTCCCATCATTCCCACAAACAAGAGGGGAGCCAACTGATTTGGTAAGGGACCCTTTCGAAAGAGTACCCAGAGCACAAGAACCAAGCCTTATGCAAAGCCTCCACCTACTTCAGATTCGATCCAAGTATCCTTTGACCTTGAGAGCCCTCATAAGAAACCTAGAGAAGTCTCTGCGGATGGATTAGAGCCACTAAGGAAAACAAAATCAGAACCTACTTCACCTTTCTGATCTCCCATCACACCTACTTCACCCATGCCTACTCTTGATCCTAAAATTGATAAATTGTCCACATCTCTCAAAGGACTTAAGCATTCTTCGGAGATCACTGATTCTGCCCCAACTATAGAGGAGCTACAAAGGGAAAACCATTACCTTCTCCAACAGTTAGAAGAGAGGATGACAATAGATGCACACCTTCAACATGACAATGCAATCCTTCTGGTAGAAGTTAACTCCCTTCAACGGTTGGTCGATGGAATGACCCAATCTAACTGCAGCCTCAGAGCACAATTAAAGAAACACAAGAGGCACAAGGCTAAGCCTACACAACAAGAAGGAGAGGCTTCTAAAGCCAATCCTCCTCAGCAAGCCTAGTTTCGAGGGGTGACTTCTTTTTGTTTGCAGTGGGACCTGCAAAATCGTAAGTGTGGGGGTAATGTTGGGCCCGAGATATGATCATTTTCATGACATTATTATACACTTTTTTCATTATGTACACATGCGTTTTTATCTTTCAAAGGAGCTTTTTGAAGAATTTTATGATAAAATGGTATAATCGGCATGAGGTACGTATAATTCGTGTTTTGTGATTCAATCAAGTTTAATTTATCATGTTTTTATTCTTACAAGAGTTAATTCATGCTTTTCTGCTGTTACAGGGAAAAATGCACCATGTTTCTTGGTGTGACACTTGATCCAACACTCATTCCGGTACTTGATCCGACACTCGTTCCAGCACCCAGTATTGCACAAAAACGTAAGGCGAGTTGGCGGTTATGGTATTGGTAGCCAGTGGTGGACAAATCAGGCACATGGGTTTTGTTTGTCATCGCTCCCTCCAACTATTAAGCTCAAGACAACTCGATTTCAGTTGTCCAAAGAGGGTGATTATTGGATTCTTTCGTTTTGTTAGTTATGGCCGCATTTATTGTAATTTTCCGAATTTAGAGGTGGTTCGACCCTCTTGTGGTCGACCACCTGGGTTGTAAACCTATAAATACTACTAGGATGATCATTAGATTTTAAAACAAGTAGAATAGCCATCAGATTGGAGATAAACTTGTTGTACTCTGTTTTTGTTTTTTCACATTGCCAGAATAGTGCCAGAACTGCGTTTTTAACTTTCATGGTGAATTCGTCTTGCTGAAGTTCGTGGTGTGCTTGTAGAGAGTAGCCAAGACTTGCTGGGGGGCCCACCAATAGTTTGGTGATGATCAATGTGTTGTTTATACATTTCATAATTTAAATTGTCTTTTATTTCCTGTACATGCATGTTTTATGTTTTAATTAGCTAGCTATGATTTAATTGTTTTATTGTTCTTTTGCAGGTTAGTGTGATGGATTATGTTAGCATGAATTAGTTTTGTAGGCTAGGAATAGACTTGCAAGTCTCTACACTAACCCCATATGCATCTAGATATCAGATTACACTTTTATTTATGATCTTATAGTCAAGTTTAAAACATAGTTGTTTTTAGAATAAAACAGAGCTCTATTTGGGTTTCATTTGACAGGGATCTTTGATGGATGGATAGATTTAATTCTAGTTCTTAATCATAGTTTGCTTGTCTTAGTTTTAGATAGATTTCATTTGTTTAGTTGTTGGTTAATTGCCAATTTACTTTTTAATAAGCATAATCTAATCTATGCTTTTAATTCATTTTCTTATCATAGCTTGAATGATTAAAATAGACATAGTATAGTTTTATTTCATGCAATTTCCTTTCATAGATTAAAATGAAATTAAATTCCTTAGTTAGATAATGATGATCTCATTATGATGTTAAATGTTTATACATGAATATGCAGGGTATTTAACATTACTTTTATCATGGCTAAGTTTTCATTGGATTGTTTGCTTCACATCTTTCATTTTGCCATTGAAATTAGTATTGAGATTATACCATTAGAACTGTCCTTTGTTGTCAAGTGTCATCGAGATATCATCCGTCACCATCGAAGACATTCACAGAACCACCAACATTACATTTGAGTGTTTCATAGATTAAAGATAGTTTCTTGCTTTCATAGATTAGAAGAGATAGTTTCTTGTTGTCATAAGTTTAGTTGTTAGTCTTTCTTGCTTTCAATAGAATAGATTTCCTTTCATGCATTGCATTGAGCATTTAAATTTCCTTTCAGGCAAAAGAAATAGTTTTGCATTAGGCATTTAGTCCACTTGCCTCTTAGGCTAGGTAGTTGTTCAATGAGAAGTCTTTGCTTACTTGTCTATCTGCTTTAATAGGTTAGATAGGTGTTTTTGCTTACTTTCTTATTTAATTGGTTTCATAGGGTAATTGCTCATTGAATTTAGGTTGGCAAGTTAAAGAAGTTTGCTTTTGTCATTTTCTTAGTATGCTTAGTAGTTTGCCTTTTCTTATTGTCATGAACTAGTTTGCTTTGAATACGGTTTTTACTTGCTATCTTAGGAACTATCCATCAATCCTTGGCCCAAAAGTGCTTAGGTTACCTAGTTTTCATTTTTCCTAGTAGGGTTTGTTCATTAGATAGGTTTGCTTGAGTAGATTAGCCCTAGATAGCTGCTTTCCTTAGTTAGACTATACTCCTACCAACCTTTTACCTTTGGCATATATGTTGCTACAACTCTAAGTTTACTTACCCTGGGTTGACAATTTAATTGAGGGTAGTTTAGTGTCTTTTTTAGTACATATAAATCACCTAACAATATTTTAAAAAAAATTAAACAAAAAATATTCTATGAAATAAAAAATGAGAAATTTATTTCATTGGACAGAGAATTCAATGATGAATCTACATGTATCAAGTTCACCACCTTCCATAGAAAAGATGAAGGAATTTCACATATTGAAAGTTGCAGCTCCATGAAAACTTTTAAAAATGGGGAAGGATTATTGATTTTGAAGTTCTCGATCGAGGGATTTAAAATGCCACAATTAAAGGACTTAAAGTCCATCAATTGAGGTATTTTAAAACCATTGATCAAGGTATATTTGAAATATATAGGTTTTTTTGCTTAATTTTTTATGTTTTTGTTATCGAAGGTAAGCATAGTCCATTTTCACATGCACAACTTGCCAAAACAATGGGGCCAATATTCATGGATTCACCCAACATTTAAAATTTGGGAGGTCAAAACAAAATTGTGGGTAGTTTTTGATACCCCACAAAGAAAMGTACTCTACCATAGGTTTTTAGAGTGAAAATCATGTGACTTTTAARACTTAAAGGCTRCCTTAGTTCATATTGTAKCATTTGTAGGGAAACACGTGACTTTTTGTAGAATGAATCATGCCTACCCTTAACGTTTTCTACATATAAGCATTTCACATTGGTAAGATATAGGTTCATTGTTTAAATGAACTTCATTATCAACTCTACGAGTGACATTGATACCTTTGATTTTACAAGTGATACAAGTGGTTTGAAATGGGGATGCTAAAACAAGCCAAAATCCATTATTCCGAGCTAGTTTTTGGGGATTTTAGGGATTTTAAGAGGAACAAATGTGACCCCATATCACAAAACTAGAAATTTTTATTTTCTCAACTTTTTACCTATTCATCAGTATATACAAGTTTACTTTAGTGATTTTTTTCCTAAAGTGCACAGTTTGGGAGATAGCCAGTTTTTCGAAAAAATTTAAGTCTGAAAAAAAATGTAGAAAAGACAGTTGCAAATTCCATATTATTGTGGAATATTACTGGAATAACAAATGGAGAATATAAAAGTTTTTGTGTGTTCACCATCATGAATACTCCCAGTGCTTTATACAAAAGACTTATTGGTTCTTGATGGATTTTCTTCTGCAGTTGACAAAAGTGGGTCTCCTAGTAAAAGTGCACCGGTGGAGGAAGTGTATAAATTGGGTGAAAATGGATTTTCCAGTAAGCCATAACTTTGAGATCAGAAATCATATCGAGGCATGGGAATAATAATTTAAAATACGTTTTAGAGGAGAATAATCTTGAATCATTAGAATTTGGAGAAGTGTGATATGATTCTTCATAAATGGAGAAGAAGAAGCACTTGTAGCATTAATGAACAAAATTTAAGAATATACATAATTCTAACAAAATGGAACTTGCTTGCACATTTTGTATAATTATGAGCATAAGTATATCAGTTCAATCTCCTGATTGCAGATTAGAGACATGTAGGATGCAAAGGGAGCCTGTAGTCATGAGAGATAATCCAAAGGCCAACACATTTGTGTGAGTAAGGAAGATACATAATCTAATGGACACAAGAGAATAGTGGGGCCAACATAATGGGTAGAGAATATGAGAAGTCTAAGAATGGAGGTGTAGAGATATAGAGATAACAATGAGAAGATAATGCGAGCATATCGGGAAAAGAACCAAATAAACACTCAGTTGATGGAAATCATAAACCAGTTGCAGAGGAAACTGAATAATGGACCAAACTTAAGACATGAGGAAGAAGGAAGACATCATGCAAAAAAAGATAACTATAGAGGATCCAACCACTTAATAACTGCTTGAGAACTCATAGACATCATTTCTCACCTACTCATTTAGCCAGGAAGTCTTATGCATATGAAGAGTCAAGGAGCAGCCTAGAAGTGTCCCCTACTAGGTATCAAAGAAGAAGATATGAGTTAGACAACTTGCAGTGAGATCATAGGTAGATTAAGCCACCAACCTTTGATGGTGAAAGAAAAAGGGGAGATGATGATGAATCTTGGTTGCTTGGAATATGGAAATATTTTTAGTTACAAAAATACTCATCTAGCTTAGAAACCAGGGTTGCCACATACCATTTGCATGGAAAAGATTCTCTATGGTCTAATCATCTAAAGTAACTTGAGAATATGGATGATAACACAATCTCTTGGAAACAATTCAAGAAATAATTCCAAAAGGAGTATCTTTTAGAGTACTATCATGAAAATAAGATGCAACATTTATTTGAACTCAAGTTGGGAAGCATGACCATGGAAGAATATGAAAATAAGTTCTTGGATTTGTTGAGGTATGTGGGATTTATCAAAGAGGATAAGGTAAGAATGCAAAGGTTTCTAAGTGGAGTACCATAATTCTGTAAATATATAATTCAACTCGATGAATCCAAAACTTTGGAAGAAACAATTAGAAAGGATAAGTACATGTATGAGAAAGGAAAAGGCAGAGAGTCTTTTGAAAAATCTTGGAGTGATAGGAAGAAGGAGAGATCTTATCAGAGAAGGAAGGGATTCAAACCTCCCTTCAAAAAAAACATTCATAATAAAATTTAGCAAAATCAACCTACTAAGAATGAGTCCAATATGGAAGACTCCTCAGGAAAAAGGGGAAGACCGCCAATCAAATTTTGGGGATGTAAATATTATCATATGTACAAGGATTTCTCTCACAGATAAGAAAAAAAGAGGGCAATACATAACATCCAAGATGTTACTACAATGTAATACATGGCATGAATATTCAAAGGATATATGCATCCCTGGAAGATCGACAAGCAAAACACCAATCCCATATGATTGAGTTATAAGGTAAGATAAATGATCATGTTGTAATTGTTGGCACTAAATATGACTTTCTCAAAAAAAAAAAAATTATCTTTCGCTATTTTGTGCTAGACTTTGTCAAAGCCTCTCGTCTTCTCAAGAAATTCAACCTAGCGAGTCTCGCAGTTTCTTCTTTCTTTCCACATTCTAAGATTCTCATGAAGTCAAGGTATAGCCTAAATTCCACATTTCCCTTTTTAACTTTTACCCAAAGGCAAATATTCCTTGACGAAATTATATTATTTTAAAATCATTTTTTATATCGTTATTATAAGTGATTTTAGAATAATTGGTTTTTATAGTTTATAAGCTTTGGGTAACAAAAATAAAATTTTCACTTTTACCCAAAGCCAAATATTCATTGAAGAAATTATATTATTTTAAAATCATTTTTTATAT
>JASDQU010413591.1:0-10394 GCA_032191745.1 Picea mariana
TTCTTTTTCTCAAATCATTTGACAACCAAAACAATAAATGGGTAAAATTTTCAATCACCAGCTGATCCTATAAATTATAGGGTTATAACAGGAGGAATGTGCTCGTCCCACATGGACATTAATTACAGTTGATCTCACCGAGGTGGAGGTCACATGGAATTTAATCAACAAGCTAGAAGTATTATGATAGAAGTTATAGTAGATCAAGGTGGAATTGGCGTCATGCCCAGTGAAAGCTCCATGGTTTTTACGTCGCTCTCCTGTCCAAACAGAGGAACCTGCAACTTAGCTCAGGGATAATGCAAGGGAAGTGATTGTGCTCTGAGGGCATGGATTTCACACTTTGTTCCCATGGGGAGTGAGTATGATCCAAAAGGTAGAGCACGCACTAGCATTCATGAGGGAATTCAGTGAGATAAAATCGATGAGGTAGAGGAAAACTCTTGGAAAATTCATATAGTAATCCTCTGAGTCTGCTCCAGATCCTTTGCACAAACTTCACGGTCCCTTCCTATCAGCAATAACATCATTCTTATCCTAGAAATTGTGGATAGAGGTGGTCTGGGCTATAGGGGTCTTCATCGTGGATAGAGGCTTTAGGTTCCTTAAGACCAACAAAAATCCATGGCCACTGTAGAGAATTACTAGGCCTTGACACCCCCTAAAACCAGGGTGGAACTGGAACTGGTTGAAGTGGATGTGCATCTTGAACAAACCCTCATCATGAATGAGGAAGCAATGGATGAGGAATTCACTCGATGAATTTTGGATACTAGCACCTCCCGCTCAAGGGAGACCAAGTATCATAGAACCATAGATTTTTACTCGCATGTCAAAACTCGATTGGGGAAAGTCATAACTTAAAGGAGCATTACATTCAACAAGATTCTTCTTTAGATGGAGTATCTTTAGCTTCAAATTTGAGCACTCGACCAAAAGATATCCCTCTGCATTGAGCGCACAGTCGGCCTAGACCTAAATGAGTCGAGAGATTACTAGCCCAGGTTCCTAAGGAAATTGTGCCTTTTCCTCCTATCTAGCTTTGATGATTCAGTTTTAGTTTTTGTCTTTTATAATAATTTTATTAGGCTAGAACAACAAGCTTATCACTTCTATGTATATTTTAACCTTGTAAAATATTTACTGCAAACAAATTTTCAGTAAAAGAACAAAAAAGATACAATGGCAAATACAAACATTACACGAAGATTTTTCCACTGGAAACCCAAACTGGGAAAACCAACATATTATATATTCATTCATAGTGATACATTGTTTACAATAAAATATACATATAGGATCCATCGGCATCCAAAACCCTAACCCTATGACCTGGATTAGTCAACAACCCTATTTCCTTAACCGGAAATAGAAAACCATCGGCAAAAACCCATGTGCCGAAAAACCGCCCAACAATGGACATGAAAATCAAGGAAACACAAAAAACGAGGAAAAACTGTGACATATTTCCTAAGGCAAAAGAATATACTACTCGAGGAAAAAAAAAAGACACCACTACTTGTGCAAAGAATATAACACATACCTAACATTCTAGACATAGAAGAATAGGATTTTATATCTTTATAATTTTGTAATTAGACACTAGTTATATTAGAAGGACACTATGAAAGTAACTCAAGGACAATGGCTATACTATAGCTGGCTTGGTTTCCCGAGTGGACAAATGTAAATTACTCTTTTTTCATAATATAATTTTTCTTGGATAACTTACAAAAAAAGAATCTAATATAATATAATTTTAAGAAGCAATATAATCCTCAATAACCATCAATAAAACACATGCATGATATATTTTACTCCTCACTTTTGTTTATAGAAGCATAATAAAATATATAATCTAATCTAGAGACATTTCTAAAAATTCATATCATAATATTCAATTATAGTCTAATTTTGGGAGTCCTTTCTATTGGAGAGTTCATTCTTCTCATAAGCATACAATTTCATGAGGGTTCCTTGGCCTTAAGGATACAATAACTGAATAAACAAATATAAATATTATATTTCCATATAAGTGGAAATTACAATTTTCTTTCCCCCTCTTCTTGAACTAAAATGTATTCCTAAACTATTCCTACACTCAAATTATTATTAATCTTCCCACCTATGATTTTCATGTCTAAAATTGATTTGCTAGAATGTTATTACTTCTCATGTGTGATATGATATTTCATTATCTATCTTGTTGATTCCTTTTACAAGAGGAAAACTCATTCGCAGCATAAAAAAGCATTAGAATTCATATTGTTGGAATAGGCATACAAGTAAAGAAGAATTTTTTCTACAAAGTTTAAAATACAAGATCCCAACTTAAGTAGATTTACCTAAATGTCCTCGTGGAGAAAACTTATTGGCTATGAAGTCATTGAGTGTTCTCATGGGATTTTGATGAATACCTATTGGCCCTCGGGCCAAGATCCACTCACAAGATCGTTCTTTATCTCCCTTGAGCCGAATCGGCTCTTTAGATTCCCTACTAGAATCACAAATTATCGATCCACGGGTCCTTCTGGAAGCTCCCCTATGCAAGCAGCACTAGGCGCGAGCTCCGTCTTTTCATGTGACCACAGTGCTATGAACAAGGCCCAATTTCAAAGGTGCTTGTCACAACTCACAACTTGTGAGTTTGTGAGTCGAGGCTCCCGACTCTTCCTTTCCAATCTCACGATACCCAAAATGCCAATACGGGTATAGCTCTTCCCCTGTCAGCACCTTCCTTGTGAGACCACCGGCTAGGCTAAGCACTAGCACCTCTAGCTACTCGCACCTTCACAAGTTTGAGTGTCCAATATTGGTACCTTCCCTTCACGAACCCTCAAGAAGCGATATTTAAATTTCCTCTCACGTTCTCGCTACTTGCGACTTTGCAAGTCAAAGGGTTGAGCTCTCATGCTCTTACTCCGTGAATCCCCGAGATGCGAGAAGTCAACGGAGCATTGACTCCCTTCTCCAGGCGATGCGTGTCCACCTTCCAATCACGCGGACCCCACCTTGAGGTTCTACCACGCGTCGACATGCATGTCTCGGCTCTCGACACTTCACGACTTCTGCAGTCGAGACGAGGTCCTCTCAACCTCCGAACCTTCGAATGTGCGATACGCACGATGAAGCTCCTGATCCAACGGTCCTCCCATTCTCTGGATCCAACGGCTATCCTTGCTCCTAGCGACTTCACCACTCGTGACTTGGAGCACCCAACTCCTGGGTTCCCACCTTGCGAACCTCCGAGTTCGCGAGATCCTTTGATCTCTACCACCTGTCCTCCTCTGATGGACAGTCCTGATCTTCTCGTGACTTCGCCACTCGCAAAGTCAAGAGACTTCCTTCTCTGACTCCCGATGTTCGAATCCCCTATATGGGTGATCTCGTGACACATGTCCTCCTTCCAACGAATGGCTCAGATTCTTTCGCTATTTCGAGACTTTGCACCTCGCGACCTCGCGAATCTTGATGCAAAGGGTTTGACCCTTCAACTCACGAATCCACAAAATGAGATTACACAAGTGATCTCGTGTTTTATGTTGATATCTAACTGGAAAGCCTCTAAGAACACTCTGCCTGTGATACTGCCCTGTATTCCTGAGAATTTAGAACTATCCTTAGCCACGGTGGCTAATTTCTTTTTATAATCAAACAATGTCATTAACTTGTCATTTATGACCCTTAAACCTGGGAGGCCTTTCTTCTGTAGAGCTTCAATTTTGTTGGAAAAATCTTTGCACTCCTATGTCCATAGTCTGGACTTTTTCCTCCAGCTGTAGCATCAATCCTCTTTTGGTCAAGACCCTCTTGACCTCAAGGATGGTTTCTATCCTATCTTCAATTTTCAAATCCTTTAACTCTTCTCTCATTTTTGAATTAAGGAATTTAATGATCTCAATGGCTTCTGTGGGCATCTCTCCCAACTCTCCTCTTATTTTCTCAATTGCCTGCTTGCTTCTTTGCACCAAATCATTCTGCTCGAACATGATTTGTATCATAGGCCATATTTCATTAATAGATTTGGTGATGTCCATCCAGACATGTTCCTTGACCTAGAAAGTGTTTTGCCTGCCACTGTCTTCTTTTGAAGCTGTTGTAATTCCTGTCTGAGTTTGTCTGATATTTGCTTCTCCTTGGAGTAGCTGGTTTGATAAGAAGACTTGAGTTCTTGAAGGTTCTCAACCTCCTTTCTAAGTCTACTAATATCTGTCTCTTGCAAATTCGTCTCTTCCATGGATTTTTCCAGTTCTACTATCTTCTCCAGGGCTGTCAGTGGAGTTGTTGAGGGAATTTCTGCTGAGGATGTTGTGCTCACTCCTGTGAGTGGAACTGCGCTTAATGGAATGACTTCCGTAGGCTTTGATTGTTCCTTCTCTTTCAATAACTTTTCCAGTTCTGCCTCCATCTCTTTTAACTGTGCATTTTTCTCCATAATCAACTTGAGCATCTCATCCTTTTCCCCTTCTATCTCAGCTATCTCCTTTTCTTGTGCATCTTCTGTTGGTGGCAGTTTCAATTGTTTCCTCAAAGAGGCTATATCGACATTTTTCTTTTTAAGCATTTCCTCAACTGCTTTCACATTTGAGGGGTCATACCCGATATTGAGGACCAATTCTTCCAACGTCTTAATTATGTTTTCCTTTGCAAAGGATGATATCTTTTCTAATTTCAGCTGTGTCTAGACATTACTCATAGATGCCTGTAATTTGTTGGCCACAGTAGAAGCATTTGCCAACGTGGAGAAAATTATTTCCCCAGTTTGCCTATGCAGATCCATTTGATCAGCAGGATGCACATCCCTTGTATGAAACTCGAACGTTGCCCTTTTGTAGTCAGTGATTGCTTTCGGGTCTGGCACCTGTGCCTACAGAAATGCCATGTGCATTCTACCCTTCTTTGTGTCGAATGAAGACAACAGTCTGTGTTGAGTTGTTGTTGTCTGTTTCCAAAATTGAGCATATGTACTACTGGTCAATGTCTGATTTTTCTTTTTGATCAGATCATATTTCTCAAAAATACTCAATTTTTGTCCTCCTTTGCTTAGCTGGTTGACTGGTGGGGTATTTGTGGGCTTCTTAGGAAAAAATGTAGAAATGATTTGCTTGCTGCTTGAGATGAGGAGTGACCGGTCATCCTTCATAGTTGCAGTGGATTTGATTTCTTTTTCACCAGCCGTGTCAAGTGTGTGACTGGTTTTTGGCCTCTTGGTATGTAATTGGAAATCCTCAGTCAAGACTTCAGTGATAAGAGGTGAAGAATCCTTCTTGGGCCTTTTCTCCTTGGGAACCTGTGGTGTAGTCATCTGTGAGATGATGACCGAATGGTCTTGCTGTTCTATCTCGACCAAAGTGTTTGGTTCCCATTCTATTTGATTCACGAACTTCTCTATCTCGGGCTTGGGTGCATGAACATATGGGGCGTTTTTATTCTTAATCCTCATCTCATAAATTGTCCCACATGGATCATAGTGCCATATGAAGCTAACAAAAAACTTCATCTCTTTTAACAGTCTATCTTCTTCCTCCCCAGCGCCTCGGTTATTGCAGATGAATGATCCTATTTGCCCTTTAATTCTAAGTTGTTGTTTCTTTTTTAGAGACACAAAATGTATGTCATTTGAGTTAATCATTTGTCTTATGTATTTCAGGGAAAATATCCTCATGGGTAAATACTTGGGCAATTTATATGGAGCCAAGTCACAACCATATAGTCTAATCTCTGTGTGATCTTGGTAAAGGTACCAGTCTCCAGGTTTTGCAAGGTCCGAGAGGTGTAAAATCCTATGAATCTCCTCATTTATTCTCGATTCAGGTCTACCATTGAGAATGCTCACCACTGTGTGGTAGAACTGCTCGATAAATTGTTTGAAGTTGAATTCTGAAGAATTTTATCGGAGTAGCGAAGTCCAAGCTGTTACCGCCTGCGGCTTCTCGTCCTGGTCCATCTTCTGCATTGAAAAGGAGAATCTGTCTGCCTGAAAGAAAGTGAACATGTAGGCCAGTATTGAGGAATACCGAAACATGCCCTCTGTGGAGAAATTCGAAAACTCTTCATGAATATTGTTCACCAGGAAAGTGTTGTAATCAAACTGTGTGGTGGGTTTTTCTTCTGTGGAGAAGATGGACAGAAAACCCAATATGAGTTCATCTACCCATTGGTCGAAAAAATAACCCAGTAGAGCATAGAGCAACGAAATGATTTGGTTTCCCTTTATTGAGAACAAGGAGGAAGGGTACAGGGGATTTGTCTTGGGGAGCTGAACAGCCTGGAGAAGGAAAAGCTCGAAAATCTAGGCTCTCTAGAGAAATGATAGTTTCTGGTATAACTCTGTGATGACCTCGAGATTGAAAGGGGAGACAGATTCGGTTCTTGGGATCTGCATCATGTGGTCTATGGCCTCTGTTGTGATGAAAAATAGAGTTTCTCTTGAGGAAGACACTATGGCTCTCTAGTCAGGGAGATAATGAGCCTAGCATTTGAGGGAGAACTCAGGGAAATGGTGGACCTGGGGGAAAATATACAGAGGAAGGTTGGACTCCCAGAGCCCAATTTCATCGCTCTGATCTAAGAAAACCTCTTTAATCCATGACTGCAAATCCACGAAGTCAAATTTGCACCTGGTGTCTGCAATTAAATGATCTTTGTCGGCCAAGGGGATCCTGTCGAGATCGACAGGAGGCAGGAGGAAAGGAATTTCCTCAGCTTCTGTCCTCTTTGATTTTGGCGCCATCACTGTGAAAATACCTACAAGTCAAAAAATCGTTAGTGGGGATGATGGTGGCTTTGGACAGTTGACTAAAATGGAGAGAAAATGGGGAGACTGTGCTCTGGTGCAATGAGAAAGATATTCTCTGGTGAGATGACACAGTAAGCAATGGAAGAATGAAAGGAAATGGTAGTTTTGAGAAAATGGATACCCATTGGGCGTGGGGGACAGGTCAGCAAGCTAACTGATAAGTTAGCCAGTAATAAATTGCCAACGGGTCTTTTGGAGCGTGAGATGGTAGGTAACAATGAATGTCGAATACGACTTGATGATGTGGTGGGTGTTGATTGGGGAGTAACTATGGTGAAGGAACTTGTAACGGGTGAACTGGGAGAATGTACTGACAAAGTAATGAGACGTGACCTTTAGGGGAAATAAGTGGAGAATGATGTCATGGGGTCATGGGGGTATGTCAGAAAATGGTAAGCGGCAGAAGTCTGGACCAATGGATCTCTCCCACATAGAGAAAAGGGGCCTGCCAGAAAAATCACTCCATTCCATACCCCCCTCCCCATCGTTAGCAACAGACTGGTTGGGGGGGTCCGAAAAACACTGTCATTCGTCTATCGGTGTGCCCACCGCTGGACCATAGATCTGAGTGCAATGTTTAATCAACATTCTGGATCCCCCCCCCACCATAAAGCAGAATGGTCGGGGGGGTCCGGAATTCAATCTCAACCGTAGATCTATGCGTCGACCTCTCAGCCATTCAGATGCACGCCTTCTTTATACCTGATTTCGGACCCCCCCCCCTACCATTAAAGGTAGAATGGTCGGGGGGGTCTGGAAAAGCTTGTGAACCGTAGATCTCAGTGCCAGCCTCTCAACCGTTTATTTATGCGTTGTCTTTACTCTGTGAGCACAAAGTCATATTTGCTCCAAAACTTAGGATAAGTGCATTATGTGGATTCACCCAAGCTTTCTTTATTTTTATCCCCATGGGGGTTAGACATCAAGTCTTTAAAACATCAAAGATGGTTCAATATCAATCATCATGCCTTTTATTGAAATAAAGCAAACTACCCTATGCTCTAACCTAATTACCTATGACATTTAGCCCGGATTAAACTGTTGGACTAAGGAATTACTCTATCCTAGGGTTATTTGACCAAGATTAGGTAGTTTGGTCAAATTTATTCACTAGCTAACCTAATTTGCTTGGCTAATATTAAACAATTTAGCCAAGCTTATTCCCTACTCCTATCAACATCAATTTAAAAGGACTTGGCCATGATTGAACTGTATGAACCAAGTCATTGTTATTGCATGGGGCTTTATCCAAATTCTTTTATGCCCTCTTTTATTTTTTTTATTTTTTTCTTTTCTTTTCTTTTTCTTTTTATTTTTCTTTCTTTTCTTTTCTTTTTCTCAAATCATTTGACAACCAAAACAATAAATGGGTAAAATTTTCAATCACCAGTTGATCCTATAAATTATAGGGTTATAATAGGAGGAATGTGCTCGTCCCACATGGACATTAATTGCAGTTGATCTCACCGAGGTGGAGGTCACATGGAATTTAATCGACAAGCTAGAGGTATTATGATAGCAGTTATAGTAGATCAAGGTGGAATTGGCGTCATGCCCAGTGAAAGCTCCATGGTTTTTACATCACCCTCCTGTCTAAACAGAGGAACCTGCAACTTAGCTCAGGGATAATGCAAGGGAAGTGATTGTGCTCTTAGGGCATGGATTTCACACTTTGTTCCCATGGGGAGTGAGTATGATCCAAAAGGTCGAGCACGCACTAGCATTCATGAGGGAATTCAGTGAGATAAAATCGTTGAGGTAGAGGAAAACTCTTGGAAAATTCATATAGTAATCCTCTGAGTCTGCTCCAGATCCTTTGCACAAACTTCACGGTCCCTTCCTGTCAACAATAACATCATTCTTATCCTGGAAATTGTGGATAGAGGTGGTCTGGGATATAGGGTTCTTCATCATGGATAGAGGCTTTAGGTTCCTCAAGACCAACAAAAATCCATGGCCACTATAGAGAATTACTAGGCCCTGACACCCCCTAAAACCAGGGTGGAACTGGAACTGGTTGAAGTGGATGTGCATCTTGAACAAACCCTCATCATGAATGAGGAAGCAATGGATGAGGAATTCACTCGATGAATTTTGGATACTAGCACCTTCCGCTCAAGGGAGACCAAGTATCATAGAACCATAGATTTTTACTCGCATGTCAAAACTTGATTGGGGAAAGTCATCACTTAAAGGAGCATTACATTCAATAAGATTCTTCTTCAGATGGAGTATCTTTAGCTTCAAATTCGAGCACTCAACCAAAAAATATCCCTTCTCATTGAGCACACAGTCGGCCTAGACCTAAATGAGTCGAGATATTACTAGCCCCAGGTTCCTAAGGAAATTGTGCCTTTTCCTCCTGTCTAGCTCTGATGATTTAGTTTTAGTTTTTGTCTTTTATAATAATTTTATTAGGCTAGAGCAACAAGCTTATCACTTCTATGTAGATTTTAACGTTGTACAATATTTACTGCAAACAGATTTTCAGTAAAAGAACAAAAAATCTACAATGGCAAATACAAACATTACACGAAGATTTTTCCACTAGAAACCCAAACCGGGAAAACCAACATATTATATATTCATTCATAGTGATACATTGTTTACAATAAAATATACATATAGGAGCCATAGGCATCCAAAACCCTAACCCTATGACCTGGATTAGTCAACAACCCTAATTCCTTAACTGGAAATAGAAAACCATCGGCAAAAAATCATGTGCCGAAAAACCACCCAACAATGGACATGAAAATCAAGGAAACACAAAAAATGAGGAAAAACTATGACATATTTCCTAAGGCAAAAGAATATACTACTTGAGGAAAAAAAAGACACCACTACTTGTGCAAAGAATATAACACATACCCAACATTCTAGACATGGAAGAATAGGATTTTATATCTTTATAATTTTGTAATTAGACACTAGTTATATTAGGACACTATGAAAGTAACTCAAGGACAATGGCTATACTCTAGATGGCTTGGTTTCCCGAGTGGACAAATGTAAATTGCTCTTTTTTCATAATATAATTTTTCTTGGATAGCTTACAAAAAAAGAATCTAATATAATATAATTTTAAGAAGTAATATAATCCTCAATAACCATCAATAAAACGCGTGCATGATATATTTTACTCCTAACTTTTGTTTATAGAAGCATAATAAAATATATAATCTAATCTAGAGACATTTCTAAAAATTCATATCATAATATTCAATTATAGTCTAATTTTGGGAGTCCTATCTATTGGAGAGTTCATTCTTATCATAAGCATACAATTTCATGAGGGTTCCTTGGCCTTAAGGATACAATCACTGAATAAACAAATATAAATATTATATTTCCATATAAGTGGAAATTACAATTTTCTTTCCCCCTCTTCTTGAACTAAAATGTATTCCTAAACTATTACTACACTCAAATTATTATTAATCTTCCCACCTATGATTTTCATGTCTAAAATTGATTTGCTAGAATGTTATTACTTCTCATGTGTGATATGATATTTCATTATCTATCTTGTTGATTCCTTTTACAAGAGGAAAACTCATTCGCAGCATAAAAAAGCATTAGAATTCATATTGTT
>JASDQU010413596.1:0-10394 GCA_032191745.1 Picea mariana
CCAGCCACTTTCATGAGGATGATGGATGATATCCTGCGAACATTCACCAATACTTTTTTAGTGGTGTATCTGGATGACATTCTAATTTATAACAAGACTTGGGCCGAACACTTGCAGCATATTCAACAGGTTTTTCACACCCTACTGCAGCACAAGCTATACACCAACTTGGAAAAATTCTCCTTTGGCATGGACAGGGTCCATTACCTGGGCTACATCATTGATCAACATGGTGTACATGTGGATCCAGCCAAGATACAAGTCCTCTGTGACTAGTCAGCCCCAACAACACTCACTGAGCTTTGAATCTTCTTGGGCCTTGCCAATTTCTACCGCAGGTTTGTGTTGGGATTCTCCCATATTGTATGGGCCCTCAGCCAAATAAATAGGGGTGGTGGTAAGGTGAAATTTACATGGAGTCGGTCCCAACAACAAGCATTCGATTATTTGAAGCAACGCTTGTTCTCAGCCCCAATACTTTCACTACCATACCTATAACATCCCTTTGAGATCGAGGCAGATGCTTCAGACTATGTTGTGGCCGTCATTCTCACTCAGCACGGCCACCCCATGGCCTATCATAGTGAGACACTGTTACACTGTTAGATATTGTCCTTAAGTACCCTGCTTACGACAAAGAAATGTACTCCATTGTGCAAGCTTTCCGCCAGTGGAGACATTATATTCCTGGGAAGGAGACAGTAATCCACACTGATCATAATCCATTGCAATTCATGCAGACACATGGAAAATTGCAGAATGACTACCATCAAAAGTGGTCCACATACTTGCACCAATTCCACCTCAACATATGGTATAAAATAGGAAGCAACAATTGCATCCCTGATTGCCTCAGCAGACCTCTAATTATAGAACTTACCACTGTGCTAGAATCTTGCAACCATGAGACATATGGATGGCCTCAAATCTATGAGACAGACCCTGACTATGCCACCACCTACCAAATGTTGGGTGCAAACACAATGGTCGATAATTTCCATCTTCAGGATGGGTTGTTGTGTCATCTGGGCCATATTTGTGTTCCATCAAGTGAGCGAGCGAAGCTGATTTGGGAAGCCCACTACAGTCAAGTGGTAGGACACTTTGGCATCAAAAAGACAGTGGTGATGCTACAGAAACATTTCTACCAGTTGAAACTTCAACAGGAGGTCAGCAAGTATATCAGGTTCTACACTGCCTATGCTATTGCCAAACCGACCAATAAGAAACAAGGCTTGTACACCCCTCTTCCTACTCCTCACAAGCCATGGGAATCCATCTCAATGGACTACATGTCGGGCCTCCCATCTACCAAGCGGGGAAATGACTGTGTTTTGTGGTTATTGATCACTTTTCTAAGATGGCGATTCTAGTTTCCTGCAAGAAGAGCATCATAGTAGAGGCCACTTCCAATCTCTTCTTTGAATGAGTCTGGGTACATTTTGGAATCCCACAAACCATTGTCTCATATCGAGACAACCAATTTCACAACACATTCTGGTCAAGCCTCTGGTCACTACAGGACACCAAGCTCACCAAATCCATGGCCTTCCACCCCCAGACAGATGGTCAAACCAAGGTTGTAAATCAAATAATTGTGCATATCCTTCGCATGTATAATTCAAATCACCCTCGCACATGGGATGAGAGCCTTCCCTATGTCCATCATAGCTACAACCGAGCTCTGCATAGCTCAACCGGACACAACCCCTTTTAGGTGGGGTTGGGATTCCAACCATTGGGTCCCATAGATGTTGCACTTCTCCTTGCGGTCACCTCGACCGACTCATCTCCTAATCCAACTGAGTATGACAAAGCCACCTGGTTCATTGAGAGGATCCAACACATCCACCAATAGGTTCGGGATATCCTATAGAAGTCTAATGAAAAGTACAAATAGTGCCATGATCAACATCGGTTGCCACATAAGTTTCAGGTGGGTGACAAAGTTTGGTTGCACTTGCAGAAAAAATGCCTTATAGGACCCGATCGGAAGGTTCACCCACTCCGTTATGGGTCGTACACTATCACCAAGGATGTGGGGGATAATTCTTTTGAGCTCAACATTCCTCCTTTCATTGGCCTGCACCTAGTGTTCAACATGGATCTCCTTCGCCTTTATTTCCCACCATTATTGGGCACCTCAGAAGTAGCAGAACAACTCACACCCATAGAGTTCAATCCTGACTGCATACAACAAGAATCCAATGATAATATTGTGGACACATATATCAAGGGCACTCAACAACAAAGGATCCAACTTTATCGAGTCGTCAAAGCAGGGCAGCTCCTGCACCAAGGCAAGTGGCTCACCTGGGGGCAAATTCAGCAGAAATTTCCTCATCTGATGGGGGACCTCAACACAATGGATACAATTTCTTCCTAAGGAGGGAAGATTTATCTATATGGATATTGGTGGCCACCCACCTTTTCCGACTGGCTTAAAACAGTTTTCTGACAATTTTGGCAATTTACTATTTTTAATAGTTTTAACTTTCGGGGTCATTTTGAGAGCCTAGATGAACATTTTTTAGGATAAATATCCTCAATGATATCTAAAGGAATTATTGAACCCCCAAAATGAATCTCCTTGACGATACCTTTCCAATGGGCTATCACAAGCCTAAAACGGAGATCGTATGCAAAAGTTGTGACCCCGGGAAGTTGATGTACTAACTTACCCAAACGGGGCCCACATGACTTTTGGCACTTCATCTCTTAGGGTTAGGTTTTTGGATGTCTAGGGTTTTGGAATTCTTGTTTATTGTAAAAAGGCCTTCAGAGCCTCATTGTATTCTTCTTCTGGAGAATGCGTGTAGCCTTCACATCTCTTCTCAGAGATAAGCCGCCACCATTCCAGCAAGCCTGTTTCTGTTGCATTTTATAGTTTCATCTTATTTCGTAATTGAATAGAAAACCAATTTTACTGTATCTTTCTTATTTTGTGCTAAGCACCTATTAATAATCTGTATTCTTTTTGTTCTGCTCATAAAATTTGGATCAACAATAGGGAAAAGCATCACCATAAAAGAAGGAGAGTCAAAGGAAGAAATAAGGATGCAGAGCAACAAGGAAACAATTGGATTATGGACCATCAATGCACAGGAAGTTAGGAAGTGGAAAAACCCAATCCACTTAAGTTTATGGTTTTGGTCATTGTTTTAATGGGATTTAACCTAATTTTGTAGTATAAATATGTATTATGATATATGAGGAGGTGTGGTTGAAGTGTTTGACAAGTTATGAGTCACATTTATTAGTCATTAGTTTTTTGTGGAGAGTTGTGGAGCAAATAGAGAGATCATATTTTAGTCATTTTTTGGAGATAGATTTATGGACTATAATCGAGGGTAAGGTCACAAGCTATGGATCTTGGTTGATGTAGGAGCATTGCCAACACATCAAGCGAGCCAGCATGGAAGCGGAGGACAGCTGGACAAGCCAGCACAAATTTTGAAAACACTTTGGAATTGTTGTGCAAATATTTAATGAAGTCATTTATGAAGGAGCACACTTGTATATTGTAAATGGATCTTGAGCGGATAGCTCTCGTCCTTAGTAGTTAGATGGCATTTAAGATAGTTAATGCTGGTAGATAGGAATTTAATTCTAGATTTGAAAGCTTTAGAGCGCAAGAGGGAAACGGGATATAGACACCCTCATTGTACATTGTAACATTATTCTAGAGAATCCAGGAAGAGCAGAAGAGCATGCAGAGAACTGTATGAAGAACACCCATGTACAGACATTTGAATTAATAGAAAGAGCTTTGATTCAATTCCATGGTTTGTGTTGTTCTCTGTGTATTTGATGTTGATATGCTCATGAATGTTTGATTTCTGTCATACATTTGCTTTTATATGCTATGTATGTGACTTCATGGTGAAATTGGAATCTGCAAGGGTGAAAGAATGAGTTTCAATTGTTTCTCTATTTGAGCCAGAGAATTCCTGCAAGGAATGCAGTCGAATTGTCCACAAGGAGTGTGTTGACAGAAGGGTTCAATTAGAGATAGCTTTTGTTCTCATTTCCTCGAAGTTGCAGTTAGGCACAGGAGCCATGGAAGGAGTGCGCAGGCCAAGTTAAGTCTTAGAGTTGTGATTCTGAGCAGAGGATTGAAGACTACTATAGCAGATGTGCGCAGAGTTGAAAGACTTCAACACTTAGATAGGGTTGAAGATTTGTCGCAAGGAGTGCATGCAAGAGTTTCCTGAGAAGACTTAAAATCATGGGAAAATCTCAGGAGGGATAGACGTTCAGATTTGTTGAAGGATAGAGCACCGAGAAGTTGCACGTGAAGGTTGGCAAGGAGCATCGCAATATTGTGCGCCAAGGTGACAAGTTTCGTGGAGGAACACTCAGCCATTTCATAGATTTTGTTAGAAAGGATAGACGGTCGGTATTCTAATAGGAGAATCCGTGAGTTTTCGAGAACCGTTAGATCTTGGAAAGTTACAGGGGAGATACGGTGTTACATTCCCCAAAGGTTTGAAGCTCAGGAGGATGGTGCTGTTGATAAGAATCACGAGGACCGTTGGATCTACTCGTGGATCGACATATCGGGATTTCGTGAGTTGAGACTCCAAATTGTTGCAACGGGAGTTGCGATATTGCGATACGCGATTTCCCGACGGTTGCATAAATAGTTTGGGCCACAGGAGTTGGTGACGTGGAGTACAGGTGGCATGAAGTCATCGGAATCTCACCGTGAAAAGTCCCAAAATATTGGTGTTAGGATTCGGAATCCTGCGAAGTCTGAAGTCCCGAAGAGATAAGGGACCGTTGAAAAGTCAACTCACGTGCGCATCGGTGTTTCGGCGCATCGAGTATTGGGAGTTGGAAAACCAGGTGCTTGGTATCATGAGTAGCGAAGTTGCGATGGGAGCGAAGTCGCGATAGGAGCAAAGTTGCGACAGGAGGAAGTCGCGATAGGATCGAAGTCACGACAGGAGAAAGTCACGATAGGAGAAGGGTGAGGTCAGCATTTATTTGTATCGGTGTTCGGAAATTCGTAAGATTCACACCTGACCACTAACCTTTGGACTCGCAAATTCGTGAGATCCGATCCTCCGAGTGCAGAGAGAGGATCGCGTGCAACAGATCTGTGGGTGTGGATTTCCCTATAGGGAAATAGAAGGACCTGTTTGTGTTGTTCAGGCCAAGGAAAAAGAAGATCCTGTGAGAGCGGGCGTGCCTGCGGGTGCAGCTGCACCGGTTGTGGTATCAGAGCGGTAATATCTCTTTGCTTTCTATAGCAGAGAAGAAAGAAATTCACTATGCCACCAAGGAGAGAAATACAATCACCTGATCCAGAAGATAGGGAGGTGAGGAGAAGAGGCAGGCAGGTAGCAAATCCAGAGATGGAGAGACAAATGAGAGATCTCCGAGCAAGACTCGAAGACATGGAGACAACGTAAAGATGCACATCCAGTGCAGGGGATCTTAGTGATTCTGAGAGCGAGATTGAGGCTGAACATGAAGAAGAAGTTGCAGCTGAAGATGCATCAACCGAGGGTTTGATTAAAACTATCACATGGATGGGTGCAAAGGCGAAAATGGACATTCCAGTTTATGAGGGAAATTTGGATTCAGAGGAGCTACTATATTGGATTAGATCTCTTGATACATACTTTGATTATGAAGACGTCGAAGCAGATAAGAAAGTCAAGCATGTTGTTATGCGCTTGAAGGGACATGCAACATTATGGTGGGATGAGCTACAAGCAGATAGATGCTGCAAAGGCAAGCAGAAGATTAAGAGCTGGGACAGAATGATCACGAAGATGAAGGCGAAATTCATCCCTAGAGACTATCAAATAACTCTATTCAGGAGAATGCAAAACCTGAGACAGAAGATGATGACAGTAAAAGAATACACTAAGGAATTCTATCAGCTGAACATTAGAGCAGGTCATCGGGAGAGCGATGATGATAATTTTTCCAGGTATCTGAATGGTCTGAGATATGACATTCAGGATGAATTAAGCATGCTAACCATATGAACGGTGGAAGATGCTTACCAATTGGCTCTGAAATCTGAGGAGAAGATGAGCCGGAAGCAAGGGGAAAGAGGCCGAGGCAGAAGTCAGCCCAGAGGCAAATCAGTTGCCCAGGACAAATACCAGAAGCCCAAGGAGGAATGGAAGAAACCTCAGGGTAAAGTTGAAAGANGAATGTCCAGAGAAAAAGAAGGACATTGGAGAAGCTCACATCACCGAAGCGCAGAGGCGGGATGTTGAGGCCGAAGACGCTGAAGGCGAAAAATCGCTTATGATGCGAAAAGTCCTTTTGACACCTGAGAAAGAGGTGGAAAGTTCAGTCCAAAGGACCAGACTCTTTAGGAATGCTTGCAAAACCAAGGACAGGGTGTGCAAGGTCATCGTAGACAGTGGTAACATGGATAATCTCATTTCAACCGAAATGGTGGAAAATCTGGAGCTGGAGACGACTGTTCATCCGAGCCCATACAGAGTTTCGTGGCTACAGAAGGGACACCAGGTAACTGTTACTAAATAATTCTTGGTGGAATTCAAGATAGGTGGATATAATAATAAGATTTTATGTGATGTTACTCCCATGGATGTATGTCATCTATTGCTGGGTAGACCATGGCAATATGACAGAAATGTGATTCATGATGGGAGAATGAACACATATACTCTAGAGAAAAATGGGAGAACCCATATGTTGCTTCCCATAAAGGATAAGGAGGTGAAGCCGGAAGTAAGCAACACAATACTACTCATGAGTGGGAAGGAACTTCTTACAGAGGTTAAGAAGAAGGAAGATCCATAATTGTTTGTGGTCCGAAAACCGAGGGTTGTTCTGACTAGCACAAGAATGGATGATTTACCAGATGATGTGCAAGAGCATCGCCAACACATCAAGCGAGCCAGCGTGGAAGTAGAGGATAGCTGGACAAGCCAGCACAAATTTTGAAAACACTTTGGAATTGTTGTGCAAATATTTAATGAAGTCATTTATGAAGGAGCGCACTTGTATATTGTAAATGGATATTGAGTGGATAGCTCTCGTCCTTAGTAGTTAGACAACATTTAAGATAGTTAATGCTGGTAGATAGGAATTTAATTCTAGATTTGAAATCTTTAGAGTCCAAGAGGGAAACGGGATATAGACACCCTCATTGTACATGGTAACATTATTCTAGAGAATGCAGGAAGAGCAGAAGAGCATGCAGAGAACTATATGAAGAACACCCATGTACAGACATTTGAATTAATAGAAAGATCTTTGATTCAATTTCATGGTTTGTGTTGTTCTCTGTGTATTTGATGTTGATATGCTCATGAATGTTTGCTTTCTGTCATACATTTTCTTTTATATGCTATGTATGTGACTTCATGGTGAAATTGGAATCTGCGAGGGTGAAAGAATGAGTTTCAATTGTTTCTCTATTTGAGCCAGAGAATTCCTGCAAGGAGTGCAGTCGAATTGTCCGCAAGGAGTGCATTGACAGAAGGGTTCAATTAGAGATAGCTTTTGTTCTCATTTCCTCGAAGGTGCAGTTAGGCACAGGAGCCGTGGAAGGAGTGCGCAGGCAAAGTTAAGTCTCAGAGTTGCAATTCTGAGCAGAGAATTGAAGACTACTGTAGAAGATGTGCGCAGAGTCGAAAGACTTCAACACTTAGACAGGGTTGAAGATTTGTCGCAAGGAGCGCATGCAGGAGTTTCTTGAGAAGACCTAAAATCATGGGAAAAGATCAGGAGGGATAGACCTTCAGATTTGTTGAAGGACAGAGCACCGATAAGTTGCGCGTGAAGGTTGGCAAGGAGCGTCACAAGATTGTGCACCGGGGTGACAAGTTTCGTGGAGGAACAGTCAGCCATTTCATAGAATTTGTCAGAAAGGATAGACGGTCGATATTCTCAGAGGAGAATCCACGAGTTTCCGAGAATCGTTAGATCATGGAAAGTTGCAAGGGAGATACGGTGTTACATTCCCCAAAGGTTTGAAGCTCAGGAGGACGGTGCCATTGATAAGAATCACGAGGACCGTTGGATCTACTCGTGGATCGGCATATCAGGATTTCGTGAGTTGAGACTCCAAATTGTTGCAACGGGAGTTGCGATATTGCGATACGCGATTTCCCGACGGTTGCATAAATAGTTTGGGCCACAGGAGTTGGTGACGTGGAGTACAGGTGGCATGAAGTCATCGGAATCTCACCGTGAAAAGTCCCAAAATATTGGTGTTAGGATTCGGAATCCTGCGAAGTCTGAAGTCCCGAAGAGATAAGGGACCGTTGAAAAGTCAACTCACGTGCGCATCGGCATTTCAGTGCATCGGGTATCGAGAGTTGGAAAACCAAATGCTTGGTATCATGAGTAGCAAAGTCGCGATGGGAGCGAAGTCGCGATAGGAGCGAAGTTGCGATAGGAGGAAGTCACGATAGGAGCGAAGTCGCGACAAGAGAAAGTCGCGATAGGAGAAAGGTGAGGTCAGCGTTGATTTGTATCAGCATTTGGGAATTCATAAGATTCACACCTGACCACTAACCTTTGGACTCACGAAGTCACGAGATCCGATCCTCCAAGTGCAGAGAGAGGATCACACGCGACAGATCTGTGGGTGTGGATTTCCCGATAGGGAAATAGAAGGACCAGTTTGTGTTCTTCGGGCCAAGGAAAGAGAAGATCCTGTGAGAGCGGGCGTGCCTGTGGGTGCGGCTACGCCAGTTGTGGTATCAAAGAGGGAATATCTCTTTTCTTTCTGTAGCAGAGAAGAAAGAAATTCACTATGCCGCCAAGGAAAGAAAGACAATCACCTGATCCAGAAGATAGGGAGGTGAGGACAAGAGGGAGGCAGGTAGAAAATCCAGAGATGGAGAGACAGGTGAGAGATCTCTGAGGAAGACTCGAAGACATGGAGACAGCGTAAAGATGCACAGCCAGTACAGGGGATCTTAGTGATTCCGAGAGCGAGATTGAGGTTGAAAATGAAGAAGAAGTTGCAACTGAAGATGCATCAACCAAGCATTTGATTAAAGCTATCGCATGGATGGGTGCAAAGGCGAAAATGGACATTCCAGTTTACGAGGGAAATCTGGATGCAGAGGAGCTACTAGATTGGATTAGAGCTCTTGATACATACTTCGACTATGAAGACGTCGAAGAAGATAAGAAAGTCAAGCATGTTGTTACGTGCTTGAAGGGACATGCAGCATTATGGTGGGACAAGCTACAAGCAGACAGACGCTGCAAAGGCAAGCAGAAGATTAAGAGCTGGGACAGAATGATCGCAAAGATGAAGGCGAAATTCATCCCTAGAGACTATCAAATCACTCTGTTAAGGAGAATGCAGAACCTAAGACAGAAGTTGATGACAGTGAAAGAATACACTGAGGAATTCTATCGACTGAACATCAGAGCAGGTCATCGGGAGAGCGATGATGAGAAGGTTGCCAGGTATCTAAATGGTCTGAGATATGACATTCAGGATGAATTAAGAATGCTAACCATCCGAATGGTGGAAGATGCTTACCAATTGGCTCTGAAAGCTGAGGAGAAGCTGAGCCGGAAGAAAGGTCAAAGAGGTCGAGGCAGAAGTCAGCCGAGAGGCAAAGCAGTTGCCCAGGATAAATACCAGAAGCCCAAGGAGGAATGGAAGAAACCTTAGGGTAAATTTGAAAGAGGTGGAACCTCACAGCGAGGGCCATATGTTGAACAGAGAGGGCAGCATACAGAACAGAGCGGAGGATATGCTAACAACAACACTTTTCCTCGTACCAGAGGTAGATGAAGAGGAAGAGGTGGAGTCATCACATGCTTCACGTGTGGAAAGAATGGGCACAAGTATTACGAATGTATAGAGAAAAAGAAGGACATTGGAGAAGCTCACATCACTGAAGCGCAGAGGCTGGATGTTGAGGCCGAAGACGCTTAAGGCAGAAGATCACTTATGATGAGAAAAGTCCTTTTGAAACCTGAGAAAGAGGTGGAAAGTTCAGTCCAAAGGACCAGACTCTTTCGGACTGCTTGCAAAACCAAGGACAGGGTGTGCAAGGTCATCGTAGACAGTGGTAGCATAGATAATCTCGTTTCAACCGAGATGGTGGAAAAGCTAGAGCTAGAGACGACTGATCATCCGAGCCCATACAGAGTATCGTGGCTACAGAAGGGACACCAGGTAACTGTTACTAAACAATGCTTGGTGGAATTCAAGATAGGTGGATATAATGATAAGTTTTTATGTGATGTTATTCCCATGGATGTATGTCATCTATTGCTGGGTAGACCATGGCAATATGACAAAAATGTGATTCATGATGGGAGAATGAACACATATACCCTAGAGAAAAATGGGAGAACCCATATGTTGCTTCCGATAAAGGATAAAGAGGTGAAGCCGGAAGTAAGCAACACAATAATTCTCA
>JASDQU010413620.1:0-10393 GCA_032191745.1 Picea mariana
GCCATAGGGGATGTCCTGTGATTCAGTAAAAATCAGATCTAGGGAGATCTGCTTGAGATCTGAGTCCAAAACTTCTCCCACGGGATTCTCATAGCCTGATCTATATTCTTGGAGAGTTTCAGAGCATTTGGAGGCCTCCTTCATCAGGGCCGAACCAACTAGGGTTTCAGTCATCCAGTGGGGCACCCCATTTAGTGGGAAATTCAGATCTACGGGGTTTGAGAGTGGATTTGGGAATTTGGACATCTGGGTTGTCCTTACAGTTGGTCGATCTATCATTTGGCATATTTCTCGGGATGATTGGACACTTTTGGTAGCAGGAAAAAATTATTAAGGGTTTCAGCATTCTAGCAGGATGTGGCACTTTCCAGCTTGGAGGTTGAGCATTAGTATGACTCAGATCTTCATGATTCAGTCTTCATTGTATATCCATCCTTTGGAGGCTTATTTTGTATTGTCGGGAGCATTTTCTAGCAGCTCATATCTATTGCTTGTACGGCCATCTGAGGTTTATGCAAAATTGGCCATCTATTGTATTGATCTTACATTTCTCATAATAAAAAGGTCAGATCTTTGCTTGTGCTTCTACATCTTGAATATCTTGTGATCTCCATGTGTTGATGAATCTTGTATGCACTTAATAACTCAATAAATTAGTAGTAGTTAGTGATTCCAAGAAAGAATTTGTCTTGGGATCATTACAGATGCATACATTTTTATGGTTATTTAGTCCTTCTGATCCACAATATAGAGTGCATATGCTTCTTTAGTCTTGATGTTCATCTGCACATGCTTGCATCAGAAAACGTTGGACTAGTGACATGGGCATGAACAGTCAGTCATCCCAGACATCAGCAGACCGATAAGGCCAAAGGTAAAGCTGCATACTCTCTTCTCTTACTATGTTTACTAAACAAATATCCTGTGCTATATATTCATCTATGGGATGGCAGATATGTTGATGTTATCTACAATGCATGGTTTGCATCTCGCAAGAAGTATCAACAAGTACAAGCGAGACACCAAACGCGTTGCATGTTTCGCAGACTAAGAGGTGTTCTTGTGAAACTCTAGTTCCATAGTTCATCAAATATATGTGTGTACTTGTAGATTTATGCCAGTGAAAGAAGAATACACACAAAAAAATAAAATGTGCAGTACCATTCACTTTAGTTTTCCTATTCAAAAATTGTCATCAGGTCTAGAGTTCTGACATCCAAAGTACTGTCAATAGAAGGCTTGAACAGCTGTCGATATGGACAAGTGTTCATCGGGGATATAATGGTTGTCTATAGAACCTACTTGGACAAGGAAAAAAAAATTAGATCCATCATGCATGCCGACATGACAAACAAGAAGGCCATGATGATAGTGGCATTGACTATTCCTCCACAACTGGTGCAGAAACATGCAAAAAATATATTGCCGCGTAATGGGATATCCATTACAAATTTTAATATATTGTCGAAAACAGTATATGACCGTGGTTATTTTGATCGAAATGTTTTTTTGAATGAAACAAGCATTGTGGAAAAAATTCCCGCTGTTTGTTCAAAATATCGTTTCGTCCTAGATTCGACTATCAGCCAGCTTGAATAGAGCATGGATATTTACCCAATTAGAACGATTGGGGCAACTGTCACACTGGAAGGGAAATTTGTCTCGCAACACATTCTCCATATAAAAGATGGAGAGTCAGATAGAAACAAGGCAATGGTGTCGCTTTTCATATTCATTTTTTTCCTTTACTTTCTCATGTGCATGTATCTCGGATAAGTTACACAAATATTGCACTGTTCCATGTTGCCGCTGCAATTGTTCGATACGTATTCAAATTTGTTTTCATCAATGGAACAGCAATTGCATAAAGCGCATATTCCACTTATGATGTTCAAAAATATAAAAAAGAAGAGGGATGTTAGAGAAAGGATATTTCGGACAACCCAGGCAATGTTTGTAATAGAGTTGCGAGAAGATATAGTAGAGGATCTGAAGAAACTAGCTACCTCTACAACTGTTGTATACATCCACAAAATCATCCTCACTTTGCTTATAGAAATAGCCTTGCACACATTTCTATGCCTGTTCACTTTTTTTTCCTTTTTTTTTAAAGGGAAGGGGGTATGAAGTTCTGTATTATATCGGTGTTTTAGCTGCACTCGCATTCCCAGGTTGAAGGTGTTTTAGTTGCAGCCAATGTGTACTCGACCCCCTTTGAACATATATGTGCAAAATGAAACTCCCCTACTTCTGCCTCCTCTTTGATAAGTGACGATACAATTGATTGTTTGTGATGCAGTGAAAAATGTCCATATATATATGGACATTGCGTCAATGTTGTTATCTGAACCATTGGCAACACAACAGTACATTGTACAGTTAGGCAACCTCTGTTACAAAATGTGCTTCCTAAGTTGGCAGAGTTGTCCTATGAAACTTATTTACAGAAAAAGGAAAGCAGTGTGTACATGCTGCAGGAGCTTCGAATACATAGAAAATTCACCTTAAATGAGGACAATGCAATTTTGCATATCAGCTGAAAAAGGGGAAAATAAAATTTATATATCAAACTTTGGCAGGAAAGGAAAATACCTCATGTGTCTCTATGATATTTGTTCAGCATCGAGATGAATGTTCATTGGACTTGGCTACCTAGGATTGCACGCGCATAAGATTAGCATGGAAGAAAACCCCATATATCCCATGGCCTCAGATATTTTCTACTGGCAACATATACCAGATGCAAGAAAAAATGACTGCAGCGACGTATTTTCTTTGAATATCAAATTTTTTGGTGCAAATGCCTATGGGTTTTTCTCTATGGAACCTTCTAGGAAATTTCTTGCGGCCCGTTTGAAGTTTAGACGGTTCTTAGTTATGTGTTTTGTCTGTCAATTTGTATGCCGTGGAACTTCAACTGTTCTTTGGAGGACACGACACAATATAATTGATTTTTTTAGCCAGCTGGTCTGCAGATCTACTTGATAGTTTCTATTGCGTTGTCACGCAAATGTACTATGTGGCTTATTTTACCAGATTTCCTTCATCGATGAACCTGGTCAAATTATTTTTCTGGAATAATTTTAAATTAACCAATATATAGTGTGTGAAGTGCAATTGTACTATCATATCAATAAGACGCCCTTAAAATTCAAATTGGTCATTGTTTTGGAATTTTTGCTTATTCGATGAACTTGGTAAAATTGATGTCCTTGAATAATTTGAAATCAACGAATATATATTGTGCGGAGTGCAATTGTTCTATCATATGAACAAGAGGACCTTTAAATTGAAACTAGTCCTTGTTATGCTTGCGGTGATAGAATATTAAAAAAACTTTATTTTCTTTCCTTCATTTTTTAAAAAATAAGCGATTTAACATCCTTTAATAACTTAATGTAATTCACTTGTACAAAATCCATATTTAATATTAATAATTTAGTATTTGAAAATGATTTTTTTAGATAAAGTTAGATAGGATGATCATCCCTAAAGAATTGCAATCTTGAACCCACCATTTGTGTAGTCCTATCGATTTCTATTTTGTGGAACTCTGAGTGTTGTTTGGACATAGAACAATAAAAGTGCAATGTTGAGTGAAGCATCCCGCAATTTCATCTCTCAATTTATATATTGCGGAACTATGGGTACTATTTGTAGGACATAAAACAAAAAAGGCTCAATTTTCAGTCCACCAGGCCGAGAACCCGCGATCCAAAAAGTGCCTAAGTATGGAATGAGGGATCTGCATATGCTCTATAAAATCTCATGTCCATACTTTATAAAAGTACATTTTTTCTATGTATTGCTCATTTTTCGGAATACTTTTATATCACTCGACCGACCAGATTGTACAAACTTCCTTGTCTAATTAAATTATGCAATATCAATATTTAATATTAATAAGTTGCGTCGAGTCCATCTGTCAATCTGTATATCATGAAACTCTGAGTGCTATTTGGAGGACACGGAACAATGAAAGTGCAATGTTGACCAGCCATCCCATAGGCCTGGTTGTCAATTTGTATATCACGAGATTTTTGGTGCTATTTGTAGAGCGTGGAACAATAGAGGCCCAATTTCCAGCCCACCAGCCTGAGACCCGCTGATCCAAAAAAGTGGCTAAATATGGAATTAATCTAGAATTGCTTCAGAATAATAAAAGTGCAATGTTGATCCAACCAGCCCACAAGTTCTCCTGTCAGTTTGTATATCATGGAAGTCTGGGTGCTATTTGTAGGACACGAAACAATAGAGGTTCAATTTTTAGCCCGCTAGGCTGAGAACTCGCGATCCAAAAACTGCCCAAGTATGGAATGAGGGATCCGCATATTCTCTATAAAATCCAATGTTGAGTCAAGAAGCCCGCAAATCCACCTGTCAATTTGTATCTCAAGGAAGTGTGGGTGCTTTTTGTAGGAAACAAAAAAAAAAGTCTCAATTTTCATCCCACCAAGCCGACAACCCACGATCCAAAAAATGCCTAAGTATGGAATGAGGGATCTTCATATGCTCTATAAAATCTCATGTTGAGTCAAGCAACCCAGAAGTGCACATGTCAATTTTTATATCACGGAAGTCTGGGTGCTATTTGCAGGACACGGAATAAAAAAGGCTCAATTTTCAGCCTGCCAGGTTGAGAACCCGCGATCCAAAAACTTCCTAAGTATGGAATGAGGGATTCACATCTGCTCTATAAAATATCATGTGCATACTTTATAAAAGTACATGTTTACTATGTATTTCGTTTTTGTCGGAATACTTTTATATCACTCGCCCGACCATATTGTACAAAATTTCTCGTCTAATAAAATTCTGCAATATCAATATTTAATATTAATAATTTACCTGGAGTCCATCTGTCAATCTGTATATGGTGGAACTTTGAGTACTATTTGGAGCACACAGAACAGGAAAGTGCAATGTTCAGGAGCCAACCCGCAGGTCCGGTTGTGAATTTGTATATCATAGAATTATGGGTGCTATTTGTAGAGCATGGAACAATAGAGACCCAATTTTTAGCCCGCCGGCCCGAGAGGCCACGATCCAAAAAAGTGACTAAATATGGAATTAATATGGAATCACTACGGGACAATAAAAGTGCAATGTTGAGCCAACCAGGCCACAATTCTGCCTGTTAATTTGTGTATTGCGGAAGTTTGGGTTCTATTTGTAGGACACAGAACAATAGAGGTTCAATTTTCAGCCCACCAGGCCAACAACCCATGATCCAAAAAGTTCCTAAGTATGGAATGAGGAATCCGCATATGCTCTATAATTTTTCATGTCCATACTTTATAAAAGTACATGTTTACAATGTATTGCTCATTTGTCGGAAAACTTTTATATCGCTTTCCCGACTAGCCTGTACAAACTTTCGTCTAATTAAATTGTGCAATATTAATAATTTAGTGTTCAAAATAATTTTTTTAGATATGCTAGATAGTTGATAGGGATTGGCATCTGTAAAAAATGGAAAACTTGAACCCGGAAGCCCTCCAGTCCATCTATCAATTTGTATATCGCAGAAAAATGAATGTTATTTGGAGAACACGGAACAATGAAATTGCAATGTTGAGCCAAGAATCTTGCAGGTCCACTTGTCAATTTTTATATTGCGGAATTGTGGGTGCTATTTGTAGAGCGCAGAACAATAGAGGCCCAATTTTTAGTCTGAGAGCCCTCGATCCAAAAAAGTCGCTAAATATGGAATGGTGGATCCGTACATGATCTATAAAAATTTCATGTCTATAGTTTATAAGAGTACATAGTTAGTATGTATTACTCATTTTTTAGAAAACTTGTAGGTGCAGAAGCTGGCGGATTCATGACTTCAGATTTCACTTACTTTTATATCACCAGGCCGATTGATCACTTCGCTGTTTGATATTGTAATAAATGAATATAAACTGGCCCAAGTCCAATTGTGCTATGACATGAATATGAGTCCCTTAAAATTAAAATAGCTGGCAAGTCTGCTTGTAAATTTGTATATCGCGGAAATGTGGGTGCTATTTGTAGGACACGGAACAACAGAGGGCATATTTTTAACCTGCCAGCCCGAGAAGCCACCATCAAAATAGTGGTTAAGTATCGAATGAGGGATCTATACATGCTCTATAAAATGTCATGTCCATAGTTTTGAGAAGCACATCTTTACTATGTACTACTCATTTCCTTCGAATCCTATTTAGAATACAGGGAACAATAGAACTGCAATGTTGAGCGACTTAGTCTGTAGCTTCGGTAGTCAATTTGTATATCACGGGATTTTGGGTGCTATTTGTAGGATACGTATCGATAGAGGCCCAACTTTGAGCCCTGCAGACCGAGAACCTGCAATCGAAAAAGTGGCAAAGTATGAAATGTGGGATTCGAACAAACTATAAAAGAAGCTCGTGTACATACCTTGTAAGAGTTCATACTTAAGGATTCGTGAATTGAATTCCAATAGTGCTATTACATCAACAGGAGGCCCTTAAAATTGAAATTGTCTGCAAATGGGCTTGTCAATTTGTATATCGCAGAACTGTGGGTGTTATTTTTAGGACATGGAATAAGGAAGTCCCACTTCCACGATTTACAAATTTGTAGTTTTCATTAACACTCTGCAATATTTTAATGTTTAAAAAAAAAAAAGAGTTTCCAAGGAGTAATTATATGTATATGTAAATTTAATTTTTAAATATGATGTTTTTATTTTAATCATATACTTTCACTTTCTGTTTGTTTAGTCCTTTTAGAAATTCCACCACATACAAATTGACGACCGATATCTGTCACTGATATGCAATATGACCATTGTCCCTTCATGTCTCCTGGGTATATCTTCTATCATTTTTCTTTTGTAACCCACCCATCTACTTTCCATACTTAGGTATTTGTTGGAATCGATTTATCCATCGTCATTTCCTTCGTACTTTTTTCCAGATGTGCAATAATTAAGTTTTAATGGTAGTAGTCATCCTGCAGGAACCATTAACATTTTCATTAATGCCCAGAAATCCAGAGAAGATTTTCCATTACTACGAATTAAACTAAGATTTGTGCACAAGTATGTTATGCTTTCCAAGTATTCATTTCAAAGACATTGCAATATTTTTTTAATCTCTCTTTGTCGTCACCGCCACCTTTGCACTTTTTCCTGATTGTGCAATTAGTGATCTGTGATGGTGACAACTCATTCTGCATGAACCCTGGAGGTTGTCATTGATCAACAAAAGGATCGAGGAGATATTCCTTTGATACGCATTAAACCATAATTTGCGGAGGGTTATATTATACCTCCCCGATTTTCATTTCAAACATTGTCTCCAACAAATGAAAATTCTTAATAATTTGTCACATAATTTTTGTCCAGACACAGTAAACACATTGGGGCATAATAGCCAGAGGTTCCACTATTCTAGGGCATATTATTACTATTCATCTTCCTCTGCCCAGGAGAAAAAAAGGAAATGGTCCCTTGGTACACCGAGAGATATATTTCAAGCCAAAAAACTCCAAGGCAACACTACCTGCTCATAGAACCTGCCCACTTGCATTCATGGTTGTCGTAGAATTTGATGTCATGAATTTTGAACCGGAAGAAGATGATATGATGGGCGATGATACGACAATGCATGATGGAAATGTAGAGAATCTTCCCACTTCTGCACCCAAAATGAAATCAACCATAACGGACGGAACTTATTGGCTCAATGATGGCGATCCTAACAACACCGAAAGCATTTTCAGAAAAGAAACCAACATTAAATGCAATAGGCACATAGGAGCATGAAAGTAAGAATTCCAGTGTTTGAAATTAGTTCGTTCTGCGTGGAAGACTTTCACTATGAAGTAATGATATGTTGATTCTCCCAAAGATATATTTCAAGCCAAAAAAATATTCACTTGCGAGACTATTGTCCTGTTCTCTGGATATACAATTGACATCTTCGGGAATCAGGTCCAAAACTCTCGTTGTTGTAAGGCATTTTTCTGCTAGTCATCTCCTTCTGCCCAGAATGGACTAATTTGGCCCTCTAGAATTACACGTGCAACCTGTGCTCCTGAATTTTTTTGGACTTTTCATAGGTGGTATCAACTAAGGGTTATTCCATTTGCCCTGCAATTTTTTTCATCTTCTTCCTCACAAGAAGATTCTTAAAACTATCAATTTCAGCACAGGATGACTCATCGAGGAGAAAACTGTAAATATCTTGCATACTGTGGATCCCATGCATGTGTTTGTCGCAGATATGTTCAATGTTTTGACCTGAATAACTGGGTCCAATTTCTAAGGATAGATGTACAATACTTAATGTTTTTCTTTTTTTTTAAATGAATTTGCTATTAAGAAATATTTGCCTTCAACTCTTCGTTCCTGCTTCTTTTCTGGATTTAATGAATGTTCTCATTGGCATGGTTCGGTGCTCTCGCACTTCTTCGATATTGTGTTAACTTGGGTTATTTTTTTCTAAAATGGAACATATAACAATTATATGACAACGCACTATGTCAATCCACTAGCCTTTTATGAAAACAAAAAATGGATTGCAAAGTTTGAAACCAACGTTCAATTCTATTCACAATGCAGATAGAACATAACAATACCAATGCACAATGTTGCAGCGAAATCATTATTCTTGTTTCTAGACATGAAATTATTAAGTTTTAATGCTAACAAACCATAATGCAAGATGTTTAATAGTTGAGTTAATATGTTGCAGTCATGGAAGAATGTATCAAGAACACAATTACACCCACACGTTCCAATAAAATCTAATCTTTAACAAAGCATTTGCTGAAAATTAGTAGAAAATGAAGTTTAGTAGTTAACCTAATATTTTACAGTCATGGAAGAATGTATGAAGAACATATTTACATGCACACGTTGCAATAAAATCTAATCTTTAATAATGCATTTGCTGACAATTAGTAGAAAATGATGGTTTTGCAACAATGGGGCTTCTTTGAAACCAACTCGTGCTTACGAAAATTGCCTCCCAGCTTTTTATTTTCCCACTCTTTTATTCCCTTTTGTTTCTCTTCCTGGTTAGTTAATCATTTTTTTCCCGAAAATGCCTTGCTGCGCAGCTTGGCAGATTGACGTGTTTCCAATGACCACTTCCCCTTTCTTTAAGTTGACCCTCTATTGTTCTATGTCCCACAACTGGCACTCAAAGTTCTGCGATATACAAATTGACAGGCAGACTTTCCCGCTGGGTGGGTCAACATTTCACTTCTATTTTTCTATGACTTCCAAACAACATTCAGAGCTCCGCAATATACAAATTGACAAATGGTCTCTAGGGATGAAAGGCTCATGATTGCCTTTCTTTACCGATGGAAAAGCGCTAAAATGATCCATACCACATTTGCAACACAGAAGATATATTAAAGGGAAAAGTATTTCCTCTATACTTTTGTGTGCTGCAAACACCACCCACAGTTCCGCACTATACAAATTGACAACTGGTATTGCCCTCTTCCATGCTATACATTTTGCACTGAAAACTTCCGAGAAATACAATTTAACCATCAGGTCCTCACATATTTGTGGAACTATTGTCACCCCATTTTGAAGCCCATCTATCCGCTTTCCATACTTCGCCATTTCTTCAAATTTCTTTGTCGGATCGTCGATTTGACAGGTTGAATAAATATTCAGTTCATAGTCGTTGTTTCCTGTGCCTGCGCCCCTTTGCAATTAACATTTTTCAATTATATATAAGATCTTATTTCTACGCAAGCAATTAACAATTTCCCTATTCCATACTTATCCACTTTGTCAAAATTCTGCAAATATACAAACTGGCCGCTGAACTACCCCATCATGATCTCTTCCATTTTACACATTTTGCACTCAAAAATTCCGATACATGAAATTTGACCATCCAACACTTGGTTGTCCTGAGTATCCCCATAATCCTTTTTTGAATTCCATCTTACTGCTTTTTAGAGCTTGCCATTCTTTCCTTGTTCTTTGTCATCTCTGTCACCTTCGCACTTGTCTATAATAAAAGAAAAAAGAAGTTTATATATATATATATATATATATATATATATATATATACATATCTTTTGCAAGCCGAGTTAAAAGATGAAGAAAAATTCTTTTTAAAAATGGTCATTCCTTTTGGCAAGATTGTCAACAATATGACAGAAACAAAAATAAGAGAAGAAGATCTTCCATCCAAAAATCGGATCGGTCAATTGAATGCATGTTATAAAGAAAAAGTGAAGAACCCGCATCTCATTGTTGAGTCATGTGAATAAGCCATATCGAAGAAAGTTAAATTATTCATTAGGCTATCAAATATAGACTTAGTCGGGAAAACCAACGACTTCCAAGACCATGACTTAATTGCAAACTCGTTTCCCTTAACCAAGAAAGAGTTTGATAAACAGG
>JASDQU010413621.1:0-10393 GCA_032191745.1 Picea mariana
TGGTGTTTACACCAAAGTGAGCCTCTCTCCCCTAGGGTTTCATCCTTGAGGTCTTGCCATAGCAACACCTCAAGGTTTAACCTTCTTGTCCTTAGTCTTACTATTATCACTTGATCTTTCAGCTCTTGCATCCTCCTTTTGACTCCATATTCCCTAGGAACGCACTGATCTAAGCTCTAATGTGATCTCAAAACAACTTCTAATACTTTGAACAAACCCTAACTTTACTAACCCTAGCCTAAAACTAATCTTCTAACCCTATTTGTTGCCGTCATATTTTGCTATAAACACCTTTGTGCAACTATCGTTTTACTTTCAAAGCAATTGAATGGTTGGTTAAGGCATTGTCTAATGAAGTGTTAATTTGTTACATTGAATGCCAAGTTTTTTTAGCATTTATTGAAGAAGTGATATTGTAACTATCGCCATCGTGCAAACATTGACTTCATCAATATTTATTGCTCAATTGCTTATTATCAGAAAGGTCATTGATTATATGAAGTACTAACCAGCAAGCAAGCTTGCATATGCATCGTTCTATTGTTGCTTTGTTTTGGGCAGGTGATCTTATTGGTTATTTCTTCTGGTTATCTTTATTGGTTATAAGCCGGACTTTCTGATCAAGTGGTGACTTGTGAGGGGGAATTTATCTTTGAGCTTTTAAGTCTTCTTGCCTTCTCAAAATCCCAGGTCACCGTGGACATCTCCCCTGGGCCTTAACTCCCTAAATAGAAAGAACCTTCCCATCGAGGTGACAGTGGGTGGGATTGGTTCAGTTACGCCAATTTGACCTCTTTTCAGCCATCTACTATCCAAACTACAAACTGTGCGATAATAGGACCCTGGTATCATATGTAGTTGGATTCAGTTATTGCTTGAGGACAAGCAATATTCCGGCAGGGAGGACTGTAATGTCCCCATTTGGGGACATTATAACATTACAGAGTGTTATGCCTACCAGAGTAGCCAGATAGGGGTGACAGAGAGTTCGGGAGATATTGAGGGGTTTTATTGGGCCTGACTTGCATCGTTCATCATCAGGATCCATTCCGCACAACTTGGCTTTGGTTTCATTGCATTCCGACGATTTCCGTAATTTTGAGTTATTTTGGGTCATATCTTAATTAAATTCACTAAGAAGGTCATAATGGGCATATTACTTGGAGAAACCTCTTAGTGTAATAGCTCATTGGAATCGGGAGGAAGAGCATTACCGGATAAGATGATGAGAAGATACTTTCAATGGCTGGAGAAGCCATAAGGATGGATAAATCACTTTATAGAGGAAAAATGGTTAATTAATTAATTAATTAAGTGATATAATCAAGGAATAATAAAATAAAGTAAAAGTCACTTGGAGAGAAAAGGTCAACAACGAATTAGGGTTTCGGGAAGCTATAAAGGAAGGGTAAAGCAACCTAATTCATTATGCTATGTTATGATTTGATGTTGAGATATTTGTAGAGGAGAAGGAAATCGACCCCCTTGTTGTTTTGTGGATTTCTGGAGGAAACCACCACCATTGATCGGTTTCAGTGTTGAGAGACACACCCTAGCCTATCGAAGATACCATCCAGGTATTTCACCGTGCATTACAGTATCTAGTTCAGTGATTGCGCAGCTCAGCCAGTGAGGGTGCAAGTTCAGTATTTGGCTGATTCCTTACGACCCATTAGAGAGCTAGCCAGGGTGCACCTATTGAGCCACATGTCGTCAGTTTTCGACGGTGGAATCTCCCGAAAAGCAGAAAACAGTGATTTAGGGCGCAGCTCTTGAGGAAGCACATTTGGGGTTCCAGTGGACATTCCACAGCAGATCTAAGGAATTCCTTCCGACCCATTACAGAGGAGGCCAGGACGATCGTTTTGAGCTATACATCATCAGATTCCGTCGGTGGAATCACTAGGGCGCACTCATTGAGCCCAGGAGATGCGCAAACCCATAGGGGGTGACATCCGAAGCTTCATAGGTCGAATCTTCAGTCCGACAATCATCAAGATCAGCCTAGAGGCCAAGGCGCATCTTTTGAGACAGTTTCCAGCTCATTCCAACGGGAATCACCATCAAGGCGAGTTTTCCGCGTTCTACAACAGTTACCATGAGCTTCCAGACTGCTTTTTGTCGATCTATCCGTGCATGCACAGACCAGCATTCATTCTTTTGATCACAGGTATTTCTTATCAGTTGATTTGTATTCTAGTGACGATCCATGAGATCTAACTGACGATTATTATATCTGCTTCCAGTTATTATTGTATTTCTTGCTTTTTCCTTATTATATATATCAGTGAGTTGTGTTGTCCTTATTTCGCATGCATTATTTTATACTGCTAAAACACTTAATGAATGAAACACGCATGCGGAAATCACCAAGCATGTCAACACATTAACTCAAACGCATCCAGAAACCCCCAGAGTATCATACTTCAGTGACAAAACCATAGTTTGGCAGTAGATATCCAGATCAGCTGGATCAGGGATATTTCAGTACAAGCCTTTACTTCTTAATAAATCCTCCATATGGGATTTCCATTGAAAGTAATTGGTGCTGGTAAGCAAGAGATTACTTGTAGAATCCATATTAAATATGCAGATAATATGGATTTAAAAACTAAAACTGATGATCTAGATAGAAAGATTTCGAAAAGTTAGGCGGTTTTAAAAAAAAACAGCCCTAAAAACGGACTTCGGATGTGAGAGTTATGCCCTTTTTGAAAAAGGCATAAACGGTAACCAAAGGACCACGTGATGGTGTAAGTTATTTTATGAAGGGACCCACTTTTATAAAGAGAAGTTGGGATCACTTTTACAATGAAGTTACTTTATAAAAGAAAAGTTGCATGCAAAATAAATAACTCTAAAATAAAATATTAAAGCTACTTATAATCATTCACTTTTATACTTGAAGTGAGAGACACTTTACAATTTTAACATGAACTTTCAAAAAAAGTAACAAAAAGAGAGACTTGAACTCAAGACCTCTTACTTAATAAGGCAACTTTTAACAAAATGGTTTAGCAAAACATATTGTATTATTTAGCAAGAGGATTGGGGGTGTTGTTGTTGCTGTGGAAGACAGCCTTGGAGAGTGTGCTCAATAAAAACTCTTTTCACACAAGAAAAATTTTCGCTTCTCAATGACAACAAAGGTTAGATCTCAGTTAGCTTACCCGGAAGATGCACCTTTTCCTATCTGTTTTTGATTTGTCAAGATCGCACAGGGCGCGGGGCAAAGAGCATACACAGATCTAAAAGAGTAGGAAACCGGAAATAAATAATATAAAACCAAAATAATACTCTGCAAAAATTTTAAAAATGCGTATTCAGGCTTTATACCTGTGGATCTGACTGAAATGGTCGTATCTTGGGAAAACGGAAACCTTTTTTAGTGAAACGAAAAGTGTTCCTGACTTAAACGAGCGCTCTGGACGCAATGGAACAGTCCTCTTAGCCCAGAAATGTACGGAAATGACAGAAAATGGAGATGAGGCAACTCGGCTTCACAATCTCGATCTACAATAGGAGTGGGTCTTCAAATAGGATCTGATACCATGTTCGACAACATCGGTATTCCAACAGAGGACGAACACCTTCAATAACCACTCACACAACCAGATCAAAGATCAACACAATGATGTTTTGACGTGGTAAAACCCCTATGGGGAAACATCCCCCCGGCCCCAGCCAACGCGGCCACTTGGAGTAGTTTATTAATGTAAAAGAAAAAGATTACAGAGAGATTTTACAAGAGAGTTTCTCACAATCGATCATTGGCAAATGACCCTCCATGCTCTTTAACTAGAGATCATGGACCAATCGAGTGTTAAGCCACGAATCAATGGTCGTTAAGAACAAGGAGAATATGAACCATCGGATCACTCTATGTCGAGAACATATTGTGACCGTCATATCACTCTATGTCGAGAAGATATCGTGACTGTCAGATTTCCTAACTACAAATGCATACTAATCCATACTAAAGAAACACACTTTTACCTAACGACACATTAGAACAAGTAGATCTTAACTAACTCCTAAGTGTTTAAATATCCTAACAACAAGTCCGGTCTCATGGTAAGTGTTATTTTAAAAATTGAACCATTTGAACATGTTGCAAAGAGTCGTTTCTTGATTATGAAAACATTTGCTTGGAAACTATACCTTTTGCCTCATTTCACCTTGGTGGTTGACATGGTTTTCTAGTAAGTTGGTCACCCTCAAGAAAAGGGTTACTACTATGGGGTCTCCTTCAAGGATCATCGTACCATTCCCGCATATATTGCTTTCCACACCTCTTCCCTTTTGTTTCCTCATCTTCTAGGTTTTCGGGCTTATTGACCCCAAGAAGGGCTTGTACCTCATTTCAGTGTTGTAGCTGGCAAAAGTTAAAAGCCATAAAATTATCCCTCTAGATGCTCACCCTAAGGTCATGAGAGCAATAAAATGCTTCTCCATATAAAAAAATTGAAGGACCTTTAAAAAACGAACGCATATTTAATAAACGTCTCGTTTGTCGGGGGAATGCATTTGCAGTGTCTCTTACTTTCCTTGCACATGGCACTCAATGTGTTCATAACTCCAAGTAGCATTTTGGTGCTCCTTACTTTCCATTGCACATAGCACTCAATGTTTTGGACCATAATAAATTAATGGAAAATAAAAGGGCTTTGAAAAATGTTGCATTACAAACGAGGATGCAAAACACCCTCCACAAAAGCACCCATAAATGAGACAATATGAGCCCTTGATATGTCAAGAACCCCATGCCCAAAAGGCATACCCCCATCCACCTCATATTCACTACATGACTTAGAGAGGGTCTCCATGGGAAACACTCCTTGACTTGGGTATTGATCTGCCCAATAGGGCACCATGACAACCCTCCCATACCTAAATTTGGCAAATTTTATAAGGACTTTGAGCATTTGTTTAGTTTGAAAAGGGGCGATTTAATGCACATGTTTGGGTGGTTCTTTTATTAAATGTGGCTCACTTGACATAATACATGTGACTTGTGGACCCTTGGAGGGCGTACTTGTTTGTCTTTGTAGGACCTTGCCAAGTGTAAGCTATTCCATGGAGGAACTATGCCATTTCGACCTTCATATGGGTTGAAAACCCCAATGGTGGACGCCATACCCCACAGGATGGGAAGAGGACCCCAGAGCCATTGTACACTAGAGATGATGGGCGTTGCCTTTGGAGGCACTTGGACAATGCTAGAGGATGACATCATAGCCCTTTGCACTTAGACGTTGGATTTTGAGGCCTAGGATGTCACTTCCTATGCCCTTGACATCATGTGGAAGCTAGGATTTGAGGGGTTTGATGGTTCCGGAGGTGGTGTGATGTGGTTTGAAGGAAGAAGATGCATGACAAGACACTCCAACACATGAGAGATTGACGCATGGCCTTCGAAGGCCCAAGTATTTGCATCTTGAGGCTCAATGTCTCACTTGGAGGCTCAACGTCACCCTTTTGAGGGTTTTACTTTATGCAATTTTGTTTTTGTAAATTGTAAAGGCAAATAAAGGGGGTCGTCCCTCTTTTAATTTGTTGTTGACTTTCTTATGTGAACAAATTGGTCTAGATGACCCCCTATAAATAGAGGTCATCTCATTTTCATTTTAGACAGGAACTCACATGAGAATTACATAACTCTTGGCTGAATTTTTCGCCCTACTTGAGCAATTCACTCTCTCTTGTCTCTTGTGCAAATGGATGCTTTACTTGTCTATTGGTTGAAGAAAGGCTAGCGACTTCTCTTGGATGCTTGTTTCTTGGCAATTGGTTGGAATATCTTGATAAGTAAGGGTTTTTCATGTTATTTCTTGGATTAGGTAAGGAATTTCTGCAATTGTATGTGTTTCTTCTTGATTTCAAGGCAATTTTGTTAAACCCTTGGAGGAGTATAAAGGCATACACCCTCCATCAAGGATCTCTCTTTTATTGTCATTGAAAAGGCTATTTAAAAAAGGTTGCTACAAGGAGTAAAAAGACTTACACCCTCGTAGATTTACCTTGCTAAGGTTTGATTACTCTAGGGAGTAAAAAGGCTTACACCCCTAGAGGAGTAATAAACCCTAGCTCATAAACAAGAGACTCCATTACCCAATAGATAAGACACTAATCTTTGCATTGGAGATTGAAAATTATTGCATTGATAAACGCGATTTCAAGGAGATTGAATTGTTCAAGTTTGGAAATGAATTTTACATCCTCTAAGCTATTTTGTGCCTTAAGGGCGTCTTGATTCACCAAGTAATCTAGCTGCTATAATAAATATTAAGCTACAGCCAATAGGGTTGCAGCAAACTCACTCTCTTCTACTCGTTTACTCACTTTTCTACAACTGAAATTTACTTGCAAGCTTTCATAATTCATCTATTATCTAAAGGCTATGGGTGGATTGCTTGTTGATTTTAGTGGCTAGAATTTGCTACAGCCATAAGGTTGTTATAAAACTCTATTGGTAACACTTAATAACAGCCCTCTTTGTCAATGATTACAGCTACGTGAGACATCCTCCAAGACACAGACTCAGTGAGTCGGCCTGAGAGAAAGCCCATGAGTTGGGTGTGCCCATGAGTTGGGTGTTGTTGGATTTTCAATGAGCTATTGCTCATGTATCCTCTTTAAATTTCTTGTTTAACCATTACTTGAACCATAACTACTTGTTTAACCATTACTTGTTTAACGTGCCTGTGGCGGAGCACAGGTGAACGTGATCCTAATGGTTGAACACTAGTGAGTGTGGTTCTCCTGTGAGACGCAATGAGATAGAGATGTGGACATCCCTGTGGCTGAGCATAGATGGATGTGCCCCTAGTGGTTGAGCACTAGTGGGTGTATGAGATCCCTTGCTATAATGTACAAAAGTCAGACTTACCTGTAACCCTATTTGTGATGTAAAAGGTATAGGTTGGCCCCACCATAAAGTGAAAGATAATTAATGTAAAGAATAATTAATATGATAATCATTAATTATATTATAAGTTATTGAGGTCAGCCCTGTTGTGCCAATAGACACTACTATTGACAGGTTCAGTCTAATATAAATAAAGGTAAATTCCCCATTGAGGAATTATATCACAAGTGGGAGTTTGAAAATTTCAGCAAACACTTGTTCTTGGGAAAAGTGTGCACCTCTCTTGGGCGCTAGTCTTCTAGGGTTTGTGAGCACCCTTTTGTGTGCTAGGTTTATGGTGTGGGAGGTCTTTCGCTTGAAGAATACAGCAAAGGATTGGTTGGGTTTTCTTCCCTTTTTGAGAAGGGTTTCCCAGGATACTTCTTGTGTACTTGTGCATGGTGTTTCTTCTTGTGATCTTGGTTACTGCAGCAAATTGTTTATGGTGTAACTGCAATTGTTTATGGTTCAAGTAAAAGGCTAAAATTGGAATGAACTTCATGCTTGAACCTAGCTTAATGAAAAATCAACACTCTCTTGCTATCAAAGTCTTGGTCTAAATATTGGAAGGTTGTCTACTAATTGCTAGCTTAATTTTCCAACATCATACACTAGATTTTGATGGCTTAATTTGCAATTGTCGTGGTCTCTTTACTGCTAATATATATTTCCATACTGCTGCAATTTTGGGACAGCAAGGTTTCTTGTTGATTCCCCGGTGGCTTTGAGGCTTGTATCATCTTGTTCGGGCAGGTCTAATATTATTTTGCAGGTACACAACCTTGGCAACCATTTATTAGCTACTAAGCCTCTTTCCCCAAGCCTCATTTTCATTCTTGACCTTGACCTATAGGAGTTCCTTTGAGCATCTTGCTTCTCCCATCACAATCCCCCTAGGGTCACCCGTGAATCCTTCCTTGTGTTGGACTTTTCCTTCACTAAAACGAGAGGGACATCTATTGAGGTGACAGTAATAGGTGTTCTCAGTTGTGTCACACACTTGGTGTTAGGGTTGGGATTTGCCCTAACTACAAATTGTGCAATAACATTTTGGTGTCGTTGTCAGGAAGGATTTTGAACCCTTTCCAACCCATAACGACACTTGCCAACTCTATCCCAAATCCTTTACCCTTAGCTTTCTTGGCGACTCCAGTTGAGGGAAGTTCCCTTTCGATTTTGATGAGCGTTTCATAAAGTTCATCTGGCGACTCCACTAAAGGAAGATACCCTTTCCATCTTTGATGAGCCTAGAGCTCATCTAGCAACTCCATTGAAGTGTCATTTCAGACAATGGAATTATGGCACCACGAGATGAACCCTTGCCCAGAACTTACTGTATCACGAAGACACTTTTGTGAATGGAAGAGAAAAAAGTTGTCGATGAAGTTGTTAAGCATGTGATGAATCTTATATGGGAATTGTCCCAAGAATCTACTGAAGAAAAACTTGATAAAGCACCTCTTATTGAAGAGCAAGCCCCTACAGATGAAGAGATGCTTAAAGAACTAATATGTGAAGAAATTTACCAAGAAGACCCCAATGAAGTTTCTCATGTTGAAGACCCAAACGAGGCATTGGAAGATGAAGTTGTCCAACCTTGCAAAGAAGTAATCAACTCCACTGATACAGGTGAATTCATGGAGCAGCCTTCAGATACAATTGACGGTCATATTGATGATTTCATATGTGTCCAGAAACGTGGATAGAGTGTTGGTTGTTTCGGTTTTGATGGAGATCCCATCTACGACATCGAGGGAAGCCTCCAAAAAAGAAATATGGAATTCTTTCCTTTGAAAGGTTGTTTTTCATACATGGACGATCAAGATATTTCGCAGTTTAATGATGATATGATCACAGACCTTTTTCATCCACCAAGGGATGGCTTGTTGCAGTGCACTTATGTTGAATCCCAGCCATACCTTGGGGATCATCCTTTCGAAGACCTGGAGCTACTATTTGATGAAGATTCTCAACCATTTATGTTCTTGAATTTTGATGTACATGAGGACGTGGAAGGGTTGTACAAAACCTTGGGTGTAACAAAAGTTCATGTATCACCTCATGAAATTCCAAGTGGTTTTAGAGAATGGCTTCCCACCTTTTCAGATGGAGACACCATACCAGCTCGACATCATTTGGATATCTTTTCGAAAATTTTCAATTCCTGTGCTTCCCAAAACCAATATGAGGACATGTGTATCAATCTCTTCTCTTCATCTCTCACAGGGAAGACCAAAGAATGGTACAACAAGATCACTCCCAAAACAATTACCATTGGGGAAACGTCTCAAAATCTCTTCATGAAAATATTTGTAGAGAATGAAGGTTATCTCTCCCGATCTATGTCTATCTCTTGTCTTGTAAATCGTAATATCTTTTGGGGATTTTTCATCTCCTCTCGATCTTCAGAAAGCAGTGATCATGTGGGTGAGGAAGAAGACGAGTTGATGTTTATATGCAGCAATCCTATTCAAAGATGGATTGATCATGCTTGTGGCTATTCTTTCCAGCAGGATTATCTCGCCCACCTCCATGGGTTGCTTTCTATGATTGATCATATACTCATGTATGCACATGATTATTATGTGCTTGACTTAACTTTGTTGCATTACATAATCAAGCACAGAGGTAGATACCTTTGACAAGATGATCAGTTGGTTGCATTGGTTGTAAGATTTCACCTGACATCCTCAGGGCCTGATTTCCACAGGCCTGGGGCCCCAAGTAAGTAGGTAGGTCATTTGCTTTCTTGCATTTGCATTTACTTGTTCATCCTAGTGTAGTTGAATTTGCTTTCATGCTTTGCTTTACATATTGTTGTTGCATTTATGCATGATTGTTATGATCCATTTGCTTGAATCATATTACATGTTAGTTAGAAATTTTTGAAAATTCAAAGTTTTCTTTTTAAAGCATAGTTGTCAATTTTGAAATTTTTAAGTTTTGATTATATGAACAAAGGGTGAGCAAGCCACCCCTCGATGCTCTAATATTTTGCTTGAGTATGTGTAGGCACAGGTCTTACCAGAAGATGTTGAGATTCTCATGTACTCTACGGCGAGCACATGTCCCCATGTAGAGCCAGATGTTACCCCCCCAGGGTAGGAGTAACTAAGGAGATGATGCCTCGAGGCCCGCAAGTTGAAGACATGGACTGTCGATAGTCAGAAGACCAGACAAAGCCCTTCCTCTCACCACACATCACCATTGATCGACAGCAGCAGCGTCCACCACACCAGCATGGCCCGAAAGGACAGCAGGTCTTGCTTCTCGAGGTAACAAGTTCGATCTCGTGGTAAGTGTCATTTTAATAATTGAAGCATTTGAGCATGTTGCAAAGAGTCCTTTCTTGATTATGAAAATTTTTGCTTGGAAATTGTACATTTTGTCTCATTTCACCTTGGCAGTTGACATGGTTTCCTAGTAAGTGGATCACCCTCAAAAAAAAGGTTGCTACTAGCGGGTCTCCTCGAAGGGTCATCATAC
>JASDQU010413635.1:9064-19456 GCA_032191745.1 Picea mariana
TTTTCCATTCTGCGACATTGGGGTTCCTTATATTATCTGACCCTTCGAAGGGCCACACTCCCTTGCTGTATCGTGCTGATGGCTCTTCTAAAGAGCGCTTTCATGGGCTAATCGAAAATCCTCCGAAGAATAAGCTGTAAACCTACAGGAGTTACATATACATGGAATTTTGATGGTTCTCGGATCATCATCTCAGGGGGAGATCGTGAGATCGAATCCGTCACTTGTACTCAATGTATCATCGAGCGCAAGTCTTAGTCATGTGTCTACGTAGCGAACAATTGGACGACAGGGTTCTCATTGAAGTTAAATATTCCATCGCAGTTAAATATCGATGGAATATGGAAAATCTTGAAATTAAATATTAATAATTTAAAATAACAATCCTGTCCTTCTATTTCCTTCTCAGATGATGCACCTTCCTTGTTAAATTCGGTGGTTTTTTTCCAAGTTGCATCCACTTTCGGTGGTCTTTTGGATCTATTATAATATAAAAAAACAAGTCTTTTGGATCTATTATAATAAAAAATTAAAAAACAAGAGAGTCGCCTAAACAACTATCATTCACAAAATCAAAATTGCGGGACCCACAAAAATTTACATTATTTAAATATCAAATTGTGGGACCCACAAAATTGTCCATCATCTACATATCAAAATTGCAATAGCCAATAAAATTCAAACGTCATAGGTACAGAACCACATGGAAAACCTAACCATACATTGTACAATCTAATAACCACATGGAAAAACTAACCATACATTGTACAATCTAATAACCATGAAGTAAGTAGCAAAGGGAAATCATTTATGCAAGTGGGGTGGAGAGGAAGGGATCACCAAAATCTTAGGGTTGGTTTCCATCCATCATGCATTGGTTTATTGGATGATCTATCTCCATTCATCATTGGGTTGGTTCCCATCCATCATGCATTGGTTCATTGGATGATTTATTTCTATTTGGCTTAAGTTTTAGGGGGTTTTATGCATTTAAGATAGCAAAGGTATGTAAAGAGAATTTGTCATTCAAGTGTTGAAGCGAAGGAAATCAATGAAGGCAACTTTTCTTGCACTTGCAAACTTTTTAATCAAATATGTGGTTGGGTGTCATCTCTAAGTCCTAAGAGTAATTGGAGAGAGATAAGTGTAGCAAGCAGCTCCCTACTTGTGGTGCATGGTGCATCCTCGTTAGTCTAGAAGCTAACATAAATGTAACACTTCCAACTCAACCTTTTGTACTTGGACAATAATTTGGATGTGTAACTTTGCATATGGTAAAGTGTTGTGGTGCATGGTGTACCCCTACTAATCTAGAAGCTAACATAAATGTGACACATCTAACTCAACCTTTTGCACTGGGACAATAATCTACATGTATAAATTTGCACATGGTAAAGCATCAACATACCAAGAAAATCTCCTACCATGTCGTGACATGTTAAACATGGTATAATATCAACTTTTTCTTGAATGAGGAAAAGCATTTTGATTCTAATAAGCTACAATGTTTCTCGTAAGGAGATTGGTTTTATTATTTTGACATTCATCTATGATGATCCTGAGTGCAACTAAGTGGCCTATGATTGAATAATAGCTTTTAAAACTAGCCTAGCCTTTAACCCATTTTCCCTTACTTTCTAATCACATGTTAATCTTCTTTTCCATAATAATTCATATAAATTGGCTAAAATAGTTCTAAGCATAATCATCCTATAACTTGAGGGGTTGTTTTTACCCCCGCTTTTAAAAATAGGAACAATGAAGCTTTGAGTCCATGGCTTAGGGAAACCCTATTTAATTGCCAAATTAAAGAGTTGTGAATGTGAGGGATAGAAATCATGAAATCTTTTAAGTATCCATACTTATCTTGAGTGTAAAAACCTTTGCAAGTATTACTAATTCTTGATGATGATGATTAACATCCACTAAGACCAATTACTAATCTCTTACCTTAAGAAGGTAAGAGATTACTTTGATTTCTTTAAAATTGTATTTATGTGCTCAAAAGCATTGAGAGAAGTGTTCCAAGTTCAACATAGTTTTGATGACTTAGGAGGTTAGGAAGGTTTGTGTTGTGGAAAATATTTTTAAATTGGGATCTAATTTGGGAATAGGTAGCGCAATCTAATAGGAAGTGTTTTTCATCTTCATCCATCTTGGTGTCACAGAGGTGGCAGATTCTTTCATCCCACAATGTTGATTTTCTTCTTTGCACTTCTCAAAACTAAGAGGTACTTTTGATCTTCTAAATTATGGTTGATTGCCTCCTTATGGTATCTTAGTTTCCTTTTATCCTTTAATTATTTACCACGCCACATATTCTCCTTAAATTTAGAAGTGATAATATTATAATATTGTCGGTATTCTACACGGTGGATTCTTCTTGTATTCCCCAATGGTTTAGCCAAGATCTGACATCTTTATGCCATCCTTGCTTAAGCCGTTGGTGGTTTTGGCAAGAGTTTGAAGCAATTTTGGGGAGCCTCTCTTCGACCATGTTGTTTATATTGTTCTTGTAAGTTGGATATTTAATCATAACAATGATCTTTATGGGGGAAAGGCTTGCTTCTATGAGGAGGATAGGACAAGATGTATTGCCCTTAATTTTGAGATTATAAGTTATAAAATTCTTTTGGATCTATTCTATTTTTTTCCATGATTCTCTAGAGATACTGTAACCCCAAACTTCACATCCATATAAGATAACCAGAGTGACGATAGTGTGAAAGAGACATTTTTTCTTATCCCAAAGCCAAAGGTTTGTTGATTTACAATTGTTTTCAAGCCCATAATAAGCTTTCCACCCTCCATTTATCCTTTTCTCAACGTTATAGGTCAAATTGAGCTTGTGGTGAATATCGATTTCAAGATGTTTGGTAATATTTTGTAAAAATATTCAAATTTATAAAGATTTTATATATTTTCTAGAAATTTTGGCAATTTCTAAATAAAACAATTTTATATAATTTATGTTAATCTTTTTTTGAAAATATGTGGAAAATTAGTCCAACGGGGCCCCTAAATTTTTCCTTGATAAGCACAAGTCCCCCAATTTTTAGGATGTATGCTTGATAGTCTTCAATGTCTTTAGCTTTCCCTTTTGCAATTTGTTCAAGTGTCAATTCTATGTCTTTGAAAGTAAAAACCTCTTTCTTTATAATAAGGTTTTGAATCCTCCCCACCTGGATTCAATTCTTGCAGGTGACATGTTGGCTCGTTGTGATAAATTCTAAAAGGGTAGATGTTCCCTAGATAGAGGCCCACTATGGTGTGCCTCGGGACATCTCGGCCCTTGCTAAGTCATAAGTTACCTACTAAGCGCTGGCTTGCACGCTGTTGGCACTAGCCTAGGGGTTAAAGTGACAGTCATCCATATTTGAACCTGGGCCTCACCTAGGTAATCCCAACCAGTTACCATTTCATCTATATCTAAAAAAAAATAAGGTTTTGAATGTTGTCCATGACATTAGAGGATTCATAAAGCTTTTTAAGGTGTGAATTTTAGTCCTTCAAGGCATTTGTATTATTTTCTTTAGTTTTCGGAACTAGAAGTTACCTCTATAATTTTTTTAAATAAAGTTTAAAAAGATATAAAAAAAATTCTTACTTTCTATTTATATAATATATTTTTTCTTTTTAATTAGGATTTTGTAACTATTTTAACTTATTAACTTTTAGAGATTCATTAGAGACTTTATGATTTCTCTCAATTTTACACTCTTTATCATACCAAAGATATGTATAAAAGAAAAAACAACCCACAACTAATTTAAAAGAAAAATAAGATTATTAAAAGTTATATTTATACTATTTTTGAAGAAAATGAAAAAAAGATGATAGATGAAAAAAACAACAACAAGAAAAAAAAATTATTTATTCATTAAAAAAATAATAATCACACACTAAAACATTTAAAAAAGAATTAGATTGTGGAAAAGATAGAAAGGAGAGAAAAAGAGAAGTGGATAGAAAGAAAGTAAAAGAATAAGGAATACAACACAATGGTCATTGGGAGAAATGAGTGAGTCACACCCTAAAATACCTAGGAAGGGAAACCAAGTAAAAGTTCACTGGCTCAATATTTGAAATTATGTAAGGAATTGAGTAAGGTGGAAATAAGTGGAGGGAAGTTAGAGTTTTAACTATTCACATGTCCATGTTCACTCTCCCCTTAACACATGTTACATAACATGATATGCTTTACAAAACACTATGAAGAAAGGTTAGGGGTTAAAACTAAACCTAGTTTATCCTTAATTAAGCAATCAATCCATGTTTTGTTTCGTTGGCTATAATACCTATCTTGTTAAAAAAAATGGGGTATATGTACTATTTGGTTATGAGTGTATATGTACTATTTGGTTATGAATGTGATTAGATGAAAAGCATGAACAAATATTCATTATAAAATTTAAAAGAATATATTGAATAAACATCTACTTTTCATAAATCTTAAATCATGTACATGGAGGCAACTCCATGTTGGAAAGGAATTCATATGCATATGTATTTTGATTATTATTTACCTTTTTTTTTTTTAAATGTATAATTAAATGGATTGTTGCACTTAAAGAAATTAGACATATTTATGTTTGGGAAGAATCTTATTTACATTTTTTTTAAGGAAAATTTTCTGTGGAAATTTAAGAGATATTTCTCCACATTTGTGGATGACGTTCCTAGTAAACTTGTGTATTGTTATGCACTAAATGACCAAAATAGCATAAAAAGAAAGACAAAATTAACTCCACGCCTTGATAAAGAGATAATACTGAATGTGAAGCCTCTTCAAGGGGGCAACCTCTTTTTACAATAGAACAAATGTACCATGTGAGATTATTCTAAAAATAGGTCTCCTTAGTGTGTGTGTGTGTGAGAGAGAGAGAGAGAGAGAGGGCACAATTACAATAAAGGGTCTAGCCGACAACACTATTATAACAATAAAAATATAATAATTTCATATCAAGGGCTTTACAAGGGACTTTATGCTTAACATGGAGCTTTCTTTAGGGCTTAACATGCCCCTCCCCTTCAAACAAGTGTTGTCTTCAACACTTGATTAACTGCAAATGTTTATGCATAAAGAACTCATCTTCCAATGTCACCTCTTCCACTTTATGAGGTACTCAGTAATTGCTCAAATTTTCAGAGCTGCTTAATCCTTGTTTCAAGGATTTTTTTTGTTCTAGTCTAGTTTTCCCTTCTTCAGTAATCTTTGGTAAAGTAGTCTTAATTGGGATCTTATCACCAATTACCTTCTTTAAAAAAGAAACATGCAAGACCGAATGTATATGTGAAGATGGAAGTAACTCCAATTTGTAAGTCATACTTCCAATCCTCTGTAACACCTTATAGGGACCATAATACTTGGGTGCTAATTATTGTCCTTCTTTTGTTGCTCAAGGAACATTTGTTTATATCGTTGTAGTCTCATAAATACCTAATCCCCCACTTCAAATTCCCTATCACTGTGATGTTGATCTACTTGTTGTTTCATCATATTTAGTGTTGTAACCAAGTTGTCCTTCAATAGCTTGAGAACCTTTTGTTGGTTCTCAATGTGGTCCTCCAATGATTGAAACTTTGTTTTCCCTCTCAAGGGTGATGTGATGGAAGGAGGAAGATATCCATAAAGTGCCATAAATGGAGACATTTTTTTAGAGGTATGGAAGGATGCATTGTACCACCATTCTGCCAAGGGCAACCACTTGACCCATTGTGTTTGTTTATCAGATGCAAAGCAACGATGGTATCCTTCTAAACATTTATTCACAATCTTAGTTTGCCCATCATATCGAGGGTGCTAAGAGGAGTTGTAACATCCCCATTTTTAATCCCCAGATTAGTGATATAATATGTGAAAAATGTACATTGAAAAATAATAAAATAAAGTGCATAACCAGCTGCAGACAGACGCATACAGAGTCATGGGGGCTAAGTTTCCACAAGAGAGGGGGTCCAAAGGGGGGATTATACATGCCTATTAATCCCAAGCCACCTTTCTAAAATTATTTTTATATGAACCGTCTATTTTCCCTTTCGAGTGTGTCAAATCCCCAATCACTTAATACATGTAAGAGGGTCGGTGGAAAAATTCACCTCACATAGTTATTTAGAGAACGAGGTTGAGTACAATCGACATTGGGGAACGTGAGAGTCAACTTGCATGGGTAAAAGGAAATTTGAATGGGGAGAGAAGACAATTTTTTCAGTAGCATAGGAGAGAGGAAATGTGTGTGGAGTGTTGGGAGATAGCAAGCAACCATAGTAGGTTTTGTGGACAACTCTTGGAGCCAATAAATGCATAAAGAAGCAAGTTGTTAGGCCTATAAAGTGAAATTTTTTGTGCTACCCAAGAGCAAGTGATTTTGTTGTTGAGAATTGTTTTTCTATTGTATTTGTGAATTCTTGGAAATTTCCCTGCCAACCTATGTTGGAGCCCTAGAGGGAGTGGGATAGCCTGAGGGATTGCATGATAGAGAAGGGGATCCCATTCCTTGGGTTGTGTAGTTTGAGGGGAAAGAGAGCTGGTGGATTGGAATGGTTGTAGGAATTAGCTTGATGTGAGAGGACAATAACTAGCCTTGGGAATCACCTTCTTCTTATGGATTCATAGGCCCAAGTTGGGGGTGACTTGTTGTTGAGAACTGGAGCAACAAGTATATGGTTGGGTGGAATGTCCATCCTCTACAACTAGTTGCAATTTTGTTAACAAAATAAGTGCTCTTATGCACTACATTTATTTTTTTAAATGGTGAGATTAATTGTTGTGCATTTTACTCTGAGTTTTTAGTATTTAGATGCTACTATGTGTACATAAAATGGTGTGCATTCACGTTTTCATAAATTCATGTTAGATGCATGTAACATTCATGTTTTCAATCCCCAAATTAGTGATGTATATTGTAAATACGATGTATGGTCATGGGCCAGGCGATGTAATATGTAAACATTGTATATAAAAAATAATAAAATAAAATGCATCACTAGCTGCAGACAGACACAGATAGAGTCATGGGGGCTAAGTTTCCACAAGAGAGGGGGGTCTAAGAGAGGGGAATTCTACATGCCTATTAATCCAAAGCCACCTTTTCTCAATTATTTTTATATAAACCTTACAATTTTTTTCTTTTAAGTGTTTCAAAGCCCAATCATTGAATACATGTGAGGGGTTGGTGGAAAAAGTCACCTCACATAATTATTGAAAGAATGGGGTTGAGTACAATCAACATTGGGGAATGTGAGAGTCAACTTGCACGGGTAAAAGGAAATTTGAATGGAGAGAGAAGGTGGTTTTTATAGTTGGGTAGAAGAGAGGAAATGGTGTGGAGTGTTGGGAGATAGTAGGGAACCACATTGGGTTTTGTGAACAACTCTTGGAGTTGGTGAATGCATAAAGAAGCAGGTTGTTAGGCTTTTAAAATGAGATTTTTTGTGGAAGAAAATTATCCAAGAGGAAGTGAGTTTGTTGATGAGAGTTTTTTTCATGTTGCAACTATAAATTTATGGAGTCTCCAACATAGATATTTCCTAGACAACCTGTGTCGAAGCCCTGGAGGGAGTCAAATAATCTAAGGGACTATGTGGTAGAGAAGGGGATCCCATTCCTTGGGTTGTGTAGGTTGAGGTAAAATAGAGTTGGTGGATTGGAATGGATGTAGGAGTTAGCTTTTTGTGAGGGGAAAATAGTCAGCCTTAGAAACCACCTTCTTCTTGTGGATTCATATCCCCAACTCGAGGGTGACTTGTTGTTGAGAACTGGAGCAACAAGTCTACAGTTGGGTGGAACGTTCGTCCTTTGCAGCTAGATGCATGTTTGTTAATAAGATAAGTGTTATTATCCACTATGTTTATTTTTGTTAAATGATGAGTTTAATTGATGTGCACTTTACTCTGAGTTTTTAGTATTTGTATGTTGTTGTGATTACATAAAATGGTGTGCATTCATGTTTTCAGAAATTCATGTTAAATGCATGTACATTTTTATCATATTGCATTTCATCTATGCATTTAATTAATGAGAATTATATTTTTTTATTGGGTTAGTAGCGGGTGTGCTACAGATTGGTATCAAAGTGTAGGTTGCAACACAAGAGTTGCATTCTACAGACTGGAGTTAGGTGAAAAAATCAGTTTTTTCCCAGCATAAGAAATTGGGAGTAAGTCTCTAAATTTTGAGTTTGTGTGATGATTGTTGTGTATGGGGGTCGTTTTGGCCATTAAGTGGGTAAACTTGGTTTAGAGAGTCGAGTTTGTGGATTCCAAAACGATTGTGAGCTCAAATATAGAAAACGACTAAGTGCCGAAAATATCATAAATCTCGACAATATAGTGTGTATCGCGAAAGAAATTTATTGAGTGAGAGATACAATGTGTATCACAAAAGATAAATTATTTTTGTGGGCGAAACAATGGAGGAAAATATTTTTCAAACACGATAAAGAAGGGAAAAGACACCCTTTATCGTGCCAAAAGACCATTTTTGTGGGTGAAATGATGAAGGAAAAATATTTTTCAGGTGCGGTATGATGTTGACACCAATTGAAAAAGATGAAAGAAAAAATTAGAAAAGTTTGGGATAAAGGTGCGTATCGACCAAGAAGATAAATTTTTGGCCTGAAACGTTCGCCAAAATGATAAAATTTTGACCCAAAATGTTGGCCAAAAACATAAAATTTTGGTCTGAAACGTTGGCCGAAAAGATAAATTTTTCGCTGGAAACATCAGCCAAAAAGATAAAATTTTGGCCTGAAACGTCGACCAAAAAGATAAAGTTTTGGTTTGATACGTCAGCCAAAAGATCAATTTTGGTCCTGAAATGTTGACCAAAAAGATAAAATTTTTGCCTAATATAGAAGATGAAGACTTAGAAAAAGGTTGAGGAAGGGCCATAGGGATAAAGATAAATGATGAGAGTGATGTATTAGTCAATAAATAAATTGTTGGCGCGATAAGAGGATTTGCAAGGCCAGGTATATCACCATAGAAGAGAAGAAAATAAAGGAAGGAAAAGGAAAAGAGAAGAAAAGAAGAGAAAGAAAAAGAGAAGAGAAGAAAGACAGAGAAAAGGAAAGGAGAAAGATGGATAAGGGAAAAAAAATGGAGCCATAAACTTGTTTTGGCCATAATAGGAGCAGTTCAACTCATAATCAAATGAAATTTAAAGAGTATGTCTGCAATGATGAAGGCTACAAAAGTTCCAATGAGGGACACTAGCCAATTCTGCTTCAACTTTCTGAAAAATGCAAATTAGTGGTCTTTGAAGATCATGATGGTGCTCAGTGACCAGGACCCAGAAAATGATGAAATTTTTATGATGAGTCCAAAAAGAAGGCATGAAGATACCCAGTTCGGATTTTGGCCAAATTCCAAGGTTTTTGGGGTTGAGGAACCAAAACAAGGGCAAATCCACTATTTCAGACCACTTTTTAGGGAATTTTGAGATCTTCAGAGGAGGAAAAGGGACCCTAGATCACAAAACAATTTTTTTTTGTTTACCCAACATTTTACCTCCTCGTCAATATAGACAACTTTTCCTTAGTGAAATTTTTCCAGATCGACTCAGTTTGGGAGATAACGATTTTCGCTAAAAATTCTAAGTCTAGAGAAAATGCAAAAAGGACAAAGTTGGCAAATCTAGATTGATGCAGAACTTGGATGGAACATCAAATCTTGAATCTGGGAATTGTTGTGCATTGAAAATAAAGAATACCATCAATACCAAATATAAAAGTTTTCTTGCTTCTTGCCATATTTTCTTCTACAAGGGGCAGAAGTTGGCCTCTGAATCAAATTGCACTAGTGAAAAAGGGCACAATTGAATAGAAATGGTAGATTCAAAAAGCAATAACTTTTAGCTCATAAACCAACATGAGACATAAGTATAGTCATCATAAAGCTAATTCAGAAGAGAATATGTTTGAAAGCTCTGAATTTTGATTAGTGTATCAATGTTCTTTGAAAAATCAAAGAAAAGAAATACTTGTAGCTTAATTAATGGCAATTTTACAATATGCATAATTCTAACAAGTAATTGTTGCATGTACATTTTTACAGAATGAGAGGTACAGGAAAAACATAATTGGTTCCTATATGAGGACTAGAGATATGGAGGATGCCCACGGATCTTACAACGATGAGGATGAGATCCGAGGTTTACATATCAACATGGGAAATGCAGAAACCGAGTCTAATGGACATAGAGCAAGGTGGAACCTGTTGAGCTAATTAATTACCTTAATTGTTGATCATTAAATCATCAATCTGGGGGCATAAGCTTAGATATGCCAACATTGTTTGTGCAGGGACTATGACAAGAATGACTATCTAATCTATGAAAAAGAACGTGAAACTATACTTCTAGCAAATCACAAGAAACTCGTTCATTGGGCA
>JASDQU010413636.1:0-10234 GCA_032191745.1 Picea mariana
AACCAATTGCTTGGAGCAGACGGATAAAACTCAATTGGGTAGTGGCAGTTTTCTCCTGATAAGATTTTGGACTCCTTTCCATTGATTTTGGGTAGTGGCAGTTTTCTCCATTGATAGGATAATGGGTTTCAAGTGACTCTTGAATCTATGTTGCTCTCTTCCCAATCTAAATCAGCGTCTCTTATGACAATAGCTTCATGCATAAATATCCTTCACATGTTTCCATGGATATAAAACAATGCACTTGGATTCCTCCTCTTTAACATCTTGTTTGTAGTTAATTATGCAGTATTTGTAGTGTTGTTTTGTGTTGGGAAATTTCAACTGTAATGCCTCTGCCATCTTATTCACCCTTTCTTTCTACATCTGTTTCATTTGTAACCACATTTCCTATCGGGTGGATGCTCTTTATTGGATGGTAACCACATTAAATAGCAATTGCATAAAACTAGAATATTCTCCCTTTTGTTACAATCTTAATGTATTATTATTCGAGAGGTGGATGGGGTTGAAACTATGAATTATGCTTTAAGCTTGAGTATAAGCATTTGGTCAGTCCCGTGAGACAGCGCAGTTGGTAAAGACCTTTCTCCATGTTGGGAGGAGGTCTTGAGTTCAATTCCGGCTGGGTCTCCGGGACAAATTGTAATGGCTGCTAGTGCTAGTCTGGACAGTGATGTAAATGATTTATATCTCTAATATAAATCGAGTTAATTTCTCGTGGAAAAAAAAGCATTTGGTCTCCTAATGTAATTCTATTCTTTTAGTTATTTCACTCTTGCTTTGAGAGGTTCATCATGACAAGCATGGTTATCAGTGGATTGTGAGTGAACCATAGAGCTTTGTATATGTTTCCAAATTTTATCTCAAGATTCAATTTACATTTGCTCTCCCACTCTTTTAGTTTTGGGAACTTGGAATATTTGTTTGCAAGAGGGTTTTTCATTATGTTCATATCTCATGCATGGCAAGCCCTTATACTATAGTCAAAGATTCTTTTTAACTACTTTTACTATCACCTACTTTTATGTATCTAGGACTATCATTATTATGCTCAGATCTCTTTTTGGTTTCATGGGAGATCTAATAAAAAGATTACCTTTTTTCCAATAGAAAATTTTCCTAATTATATTAAGATGATATAATTTGTTTTCAATATCAGTTCATTGACAATAGTACCAAATAGTCCCAAAAAAGCACATCCTGGGAATGCTAAATCCAAATACAAAAAACTACTCCAGTTCCATCAAGATGGGCAGTCAGGAAATTCCTTCCTATATCTGAAAAGAAAAAACAAAAAAGGATCACCAAAATCTAGGAGCAAAATCTCGAAAGCTATACTTGCATCAAATAGATTGACAAGAAAATTAGTAAAGATCGAAATAATTTTTGGGTCCCTCCACTCCATTTTTCCACTGATAGTAGATAATTTTGTCGCTTGATTCCTTTAGTGCCAACTTTGATAGTAGATCTGCTTCTGAATTATACTCCCTGTAGACATGGTTAAAGCTGATAACTTGAAAATCATTTATTAATACTTTAATCATGTCTTTCCAACCTTCCAAAGAGCTTGAATGAAAATTTTCTTTGTTGTTTAACCAGTCAATTATGACTCGTGAGTCACCCACGATTTGAATTCATTGGATAGAAAGATGGATGGCCAGTCTGAGTGATGCCCAAACGCCCATTAATTCATCTTTATTATTTGTACCAGTACCAAAATTAAACAACCATTTGTAAGCTATCATGTTTGGGTTCTTTATAATGCCTCTTGTTCCAGAGTTTCGGCCACCCACCTGAGTCGCACCATCGAACCACGCAGTGATCATATCCCTTCTGGATTGAATCAATATAGATTGATTGAGAGGAGTAGTAAGATCTTTCTGATCATAACTTATGAGGCCAAGAATCTTTGGAATAACAGAATGAATATATGGGTTCCAATCTTCAAAGATCTCTCGGTTTCTTTCGATCCAAGTATACCAACGGGTATGCACTGCCACCAAATATGGAACCTTTTTTTCATTTACCCAAGTTTGCATACATTCAGTAAAATTTCTCCCCTTCCAGCATAATTTGAATTTTAGAATTGTTGCCAGACGATCCCACACAGATTTTATGAAAATACAGTGGATAAAGAGATGATCAGTATTTTCAATTTCACATTTGCATAAGTAGCATCTAAAGGGTCCTTCCCATCCTTTTGCCATTAAATTTTCCCATGTCGGAATTTTGTTTTCGGCAACTAACCAAAGGAAACACTTTATTTTCAATTGTAGATTCCATTTCCAATAAGTCTTCCGCCAACCTTTGATTTTTTGTATTCCCTTTGTAGACAACATGGTCGTATAAATGTTCTTGACTAAAATAATACCCGAATTGTCACCTCCAGTCCAAATCAACTCATCTTCTCAATCTTGGATGAGAGCTCCATAATCGATAAGATTTTTCCGGAACAAATTCCATTCCTTCCCCAATTCTTCATGTAAGTTTAGATCCTCATTTGTGAGCCACACAGTGTTTGACTGATTCTCCACAGTAGATCTGACCTGATTAAGAGAAAAGATATTCCGCTCTTTTAAAGCCTCTATAAGTGAAAGAGAGAGGATAGCTAAATTTCCCATACCCAGGATGTGATCTCTGCCGACCTCAATGTGCTAATCTCTTCTCGGAGACCAACTTATCCATTTTGTTATCCACTGAGTAGTCTTCATCATTCCCTTCCAAAATATGGAAGCCGATAAATAGATGAAGGAAGGAGACCTGAACTAGTTATTGACAGTCGAATGTGGTAAGTATTTATCCATAGTAATATTATGCCATATACCTTCATTCTTTAAGACCCTCCAAAGTGTATGAGTCGCCAATGCCTTGTTGAAATCAATTAGATTTCTTAAACCCCATCCACCATAACACTTTGGTATGGTGAGTCGTTGCCATTTACAAAGATGAAAGGACTTTGAATCAAAATTACTCTTCCATAAGAAGTTGAACATGATTTTCCTCAAGTTGTTTAAAACAGTAAGAGGAATAATCTCAAGAGGCATTGAATAAACAGGATGTGATTCTAAGACAGATTTTAATAGGGTAAGTCGACATCCCAAAGTCAACCACCTATAACACCAATTTCCAATCTTCCTTTCAAATTTATGAAGCATCCAATTTCAATCTTCAATTCGTTGTAAACCTGTTTTCAAATGATACCCAGGATATTTGAAACCAACAAACAGGTTAGTGAAACAAAAAGGTAAAAAACCTTTATAAGGATCCAACTCTTGTTGTGTGAGACCTTCATATAGTACCGTCGATTTTTGTAGATTTACCACTAAGCCAGAAGCTAAACAAAAAAGTTTGATAATTTTATCAATCTCCCACCATTCATTTAGTGTTGCATTTGTCATGATAACAACAACATCTACAAAAAGAATATGAAGGATTCTTAAAGTCCTGGATACTTTTATACATGTTAGCAGACCATTTTGTTGTCCCTCTTTTAAGAGAAGGCTTAGTCCCTCCATTACCAGAATAAATAAGAGTGGCGATAATGGGCATCCTTAGCGGAGTCCCCTTCCGCTTTTAAAAAATTAAGTAGCTTCTCCATTTAATAAAACTGTAAAGGTCAATGAACAAATGCAACTCATAATCCACTTTGTCATATCAGTCCCCATCCCAATTTGAATCGGGATCAATCTTACCAGGTCCCAATTGATGCAGTCGTAAGCCTTTTGTAAAACCAATTTTAGAAGCAAAGATTTTAAACACTTTTTTTTTTATGTTGTGGAGACATTCGTGAACAGTGCCAATCACATCCTGAATGTGGCGACCTTTCAAGAACCCCAGCTGCTCCATGGAGAGTGAATTCGATAAAAAAAGGTTTCAACCTGTTTGCTATAATCTTAGTGATTATTTTGTACACAAGATTACACAGGGAAATTGGCCTAAAATCACTAAAAGTTTGAGGGTTATTAACTTTTGGTATTAATGCCAAGAAAGTAGAGTTTAGTCCTCCTGCATTCAATCCTTTTGTTCTTGTTTCTTCCACCATCTCCAAAATATCACCACCAAAAAGGTCAAAGAAATGAGAGAAAAACTTGATCGTCCACCCATCGGGCCCCAGACTCTTATCGCGCTTAAAAAAAGTAAGTACTGCTTTTAATTCAGTAGACTCCACCGGTCTGAATAAAATTTTTGCATCTTCCTCTGTAATGAATTTCTTAAACAGATTAACTACTCTTACCTGATCTGTTATTTGGGGCTGATCCTCAACTTTAAAAAAGGATTTGTAATAATTCGTGGAAACAGATTTCAAAGTTTCTAGGCCCGAATGAAGATTTCCCAAACAAAATTTTTGTTTCTTCTGTAGTTTTCAAAACTATGGAAGAATTTAGTATTTCCATCGCCACTTTTTAACCAGATAGCATGGCTTTTCTGATGCCATAGTTCTTCTTTTCTTTTTAGATAATTGTTTTTGTTGAGTTCAAGCTCCTTTAATTTGATTTCCTCCTCTGTAGTTCTCATACTACCAGTGTCATAATAAAGAAGATGATTAATTTCTCCCTCGAGATGCAATAAGAAACTTGCTTCCTTTAAAATACAAGCTTTTTTCCATTTTTTTGTGGCTTACTTCAGCTCCTTTAAGTTCCACACCAATTGATTTTGTTTGTTGGTTTCAGTTAAGAATTTCGGATCATTCCATAGGGCGAGAACTAAATCCTCAAAATCCTACTCCATTAACCAATTGGAATTGAATTTAAACGAGTAAGCTTTGTAAAGAGGAGTGACATCCAATTGTAATAGTACCGAGGCATGGTCAAATACATAAGGATATTCGACCCAAGATTTAAAGTGGTCTACACTTGATAAAATTTCTTCAAATGCAATAAATCTATCAAGACGTTTCCAAATAGAATTTGTGCTTGACCTACCATTCCTCCAGGTATGAACAACTCTAATTGGCTCCACATCAATAAGACTGTTGTTCTGAAAAAGTAATTTGTAATAATCATTTGATCTCACTGTAGCCCCTTCCCCCTAAGTTTCATTGGAAGCCAAAGTAATATTCAGATCACCTGCTAATATTAGATTTTTAATAATTAATAATTCGGAATCCTCCACTAAATTCTAGAAGATTCTTTTATCCACGCATGGCCCATAGCAATTTAAAAGTGCAATCTCCAAATTGTTTACTAAGAAAGTACCTGTCAATAAGAGACCACCGATAATGAGGGTCGGGGTCAAATTAAAAATATTTGGATCCCAAGCCGCTAGTAATCCACCAGAAGTACCAAAAGAGTTTATAGCTACACAAAACCAATTTGGGTGGAAATTTTGCATAAAGGACCTAGAACTTTGAGCCGAGACGAGCATTTCTTGCAGAAATACCAAATTAGAGCGATTTTTCTCCATTATACTATGGAATGAGGCCGCTTTTAGGGTGCCTCTGGTCCACCTAAGGTTTAGGGATAACATAATCATCACTTGGCACAAGCAAGGGCCTTCACTTCTCTAAGTGCCCCACTATCAGTGGAAAGTGTGGAATATGCAAGAGTAGGGAGTTCCACAATCATCTTTTTCCTGGTGCTTCTAGTTTTGATAGGAGAATAATTGATCTCAGTACCCCTAGACCATGCAAAATTTTCCCCAGCAATGGCAGTCTTCGAACGCGAGTTATTGGATTTACCCATGGAATCAATCGGTTTCATAATTGAATTTCCAAGGTAGATGCAGAGATTGACATAAGAGCTAGGGTCTTTAATAAAAGGTATGAGTGAGTCTAGAACAACATGAAGTGAAGGTTCATCCTCCTCTAGTTTTGTATACCCTAGGAGAATCTGCGCATCAGAAACAGAAGATAAGGGTAAATTGGAGGGTATATCGAGAACATATGGAGACTCTATCAGAGAAGGAGAGGGATGGCTCACTATGGCAGGGTTCAGGTCAACTAGAGGAAAAATCCCAGTCGAAACGGGAGTAATACTTGGTTCAGAATTCGGCTCATAATTTATAATAACAGGTTCATTAAATTCCATTTGAGAAACAGTACCAACCCCAGACGTGTGAGATTTTAACCATAAAGACTCCTCCAATACTTCTAATTCAAGTTGGGTCAAAGACGAAAAAAGAGTGGGACAAATATTTTTAATCTTACCCATTATTGAGTCTTCCGCTAAACTTGGAGCAGGTTCATCCCAAGGAAACTGCGATGTTCCCAAGCCTTTGAAGTCAGTACCCTGGTGGCACTCCGATGATGACTGGTAAGGGTTAATACCTTCTAAATCATCTTCATCATCCTCTTTGTACCCCGGACAATATCGCCTCATGTGTCCCATTTTTCTACAGAAGGTACACCTAAACGTTAAACCAAGGTAATCCAGACGTTGTCGGATTATTCTTCCACACCGTTCAATTTCAAGTACCTCCGGGAGACCATTATGGATATCCATAGCAACCAAGATTTTTGCCATTTTCCACGAGCTAGCTTTTAGTGCAGGCTCATCCACCGCAATGAAAGATCCCAAATAATTTCCAATAGCTTGTAATGCTTCATGATTCCAAAAGTTCTAAGGTAGGCCTGGTAGAAGCACCCACAGATGACGTTGGTGAAAATATTTCATCTGTGGGTCAAATGCTAGGCGCCATATTTTCAACATGAGACTACTCCCATCCATGACCCAAAACTTACTAAGTAAAACAGTTGCATATTCAGGGGAGCGACATAGAAACCTGTACCAACCTTTTGATAAAGGCACAGTCTCAGGGACATACCCCAGAAGAGGCTTCCAAACCTATTCTACCCAAAAAGACAAAGAAATATTGCAGTGGTTACTGTAAGAGAGTCTACCTACCAGTCCGTAGACAGACAACCTGCAGGTTTCCGCCAAGCAAATATCTGAACCAAGTACCATCTTTCGAACCACTTTATTAGGCCTCCACAAATGACGACCTCCCCTGTTCTGTAAATATTTATTAGCTTTGACACTAGAGAAAGAAAGAGGTTTCCTAGGGAAGGAATCTCTCAAGACTAACGCAGGAGCTCCAGAAAGCTTCTTTGGTAATGTATCAGCATTAACAGGTAAGTTCTCTGATGACAAATGATCTCAGGAAGACAAAACCTTAGTTAACCCTGGAGAAAATGGAAGCGCGTTTAAAGAGGTTCTTAATGATGAGTTACATCCTTCCAGTGCATTGACAGTGCTGAGTAGACCTTCAGTCTGCCAAAACTCCTCATCATCCTCTCCCATAAGGGCTTGGGCGTCAGTTTTTATCAATTCTATCCTATGGTGAGACATGGATAAAACACCTGGGCTCCACTAACTAAAAAACCATAAAGCCGATAAGACTTCTAGCAGGAAATACGAAACTGTCACCACAGAATAATAAATAAAATTTATATTGGTGGTCAATACCAGTTTCCTAGAAAAGAAGGAAAAGACAGGGCGGTTAGTAAGCTTCCTTCAAAAGAAACAACCACCAATCCTTCTAGTTAGGCCAACGACAAAACCTTTTGCCTCAAGCTTCTATCCTATGTTGGGAACAAATATCAAACACCTGGGCTCCACTAACAAAAAAGCCATAAAACCGATAATCCTTCTGGTCGGAAAAACGAACCTGTCACCATAGAAAAATAAATAAATTTATAATGACAGTGAATACCAATTTCCCAGGAAAGAAAGAAAGGATAGGGCGTTTAGTGAGCTTCTTTCAAATGAAACATCCATCAATCCTTCTAGATAGGCCAACGAGAAAATCATTTGCCTTGAGCTTCCATGTGAACACCTCGGCTCTGGTTCCGAATAAGTTCCCGCGTTCCAAAATTCAAAACTCATTTGGCTCCATCCCATCACTCTCAACAACCATCTACAATGCCATCTACTTTACATCACCTCCGATACAAGGATTAGCTTATATCCCGAAAGGTTTTAATTTTGGCTTTTAGTGTGTAGCTTGCCCCATACCTACTACTTTTCTTTTTCCCTTGATCATTTCATCCTAATCAATATTGTGTATATTGTGTTGAAACCTCAACACATCCTAAAAAATTTCTAAATTTTTGGGTACCACTTTTTTCTATTTTTTTTACTCTTATAAAATTTTAGATTTTTCTAATTTTTCAAAAAAAAACCCTTTTCTTATCAAAGATAAGTTTTCACTTTCATCAAAGTTGAAACTTCACTTTCATCTCCAATGAAAATCAAAATCCTACATCTCTAGAGAAAACTTTCTATAGAGATGGGATCGATCTGCCGCATCAGTACTCACTCGGATTGAATCGCTTAATAGTAATGATTAAAGCCATCTTTAGGTAGCCACAGGCTTGGAAATTTGTATGGAAGCCACAGGCTTGGAAATTTCCATGCAACGTCGACCTCATCCTTTGTGCAAAACATATTTTAATTTTCTTGGATGACGGAGATTTAATCCACTTGGAAATTTTGCTTCGAGGACGGAGACTTAACCCACTTTGGAAATTTTGCTTCGAGGACGGAGACTTAACCATTTAATGAGTTTAAGCCTTTTAATGCTTTGAATTATACTAATAAATGTTCAGGTAGTTTTAATGGCTTTCCAACATGGTCATCCACACCTTATATTGCAATCCACAGTAATTTAATAAGTTTCTTGAAGGCATCTTTCTGTGTGGAAGTATATACAAGTTGGCATTACCCATGTGCTTTAGATGATAATGAAGTTGGATTTCACATAGTTGTAGAAGCCTTCCATTTATACGGAAAAAAACAACGCATTTGACATTACTTCATGATTTCTTTATAAGAAATCCCAATTAAACCACAGCGGCTTCCTTCGGCTAGAGAACCAGAGTGCCAAATTAATTGAACGTAATCTGCTGGAGAACCAAAGCGCCAACGCTTAGGTGAACCAACGTCCAGTTGAACCAGCACATCCACATGCATAGTGGATGGTGAACCATCATAATTTTAAATACATATTTAAAATTCTGGACACGTTCGAAAATCTAAGGATCATGTGATAGTTGTTAGAAAGGGGGAGATGTATCATGGGAAGATTCTGAACTCATAACTCCATTTTAATAATGAATTGATTAAACGATAATATGCCCTAAAATATTAGGGATAAACTATGGGAATACATATGAAGTAGGCGTTATATACAATTACAATTGACGCGGTTTGGGCTTAATCTCCTAATTAAGGCTCTGTATTGTGTACAGTGCCATTTCTGGCACAACCACAACCACTGTGATATCACAATTTCATTGGGTGTGGAAAAGTATGTTTAGTACAACTCTCAACAACAGGGTGATGAATGATATGATTGATAGTATATGGACAATAGAATCTGAAAACAATTCATATCCTACACCTTATACATCACCCACTGTAACATTTAATGTTACAGAGAAGACTGAATATTGTATTGACTGCCCCAAGAGCAGTGTGGTCCAGTGAAGTGATCACACCTCACTAACATCATATTCACTGCCTCCGTAGAGTTGTCGTTGAGTGATATTTTCAACGGAATATTGACTGCCCATGACGTTAGGGGATGTTTACGGTAGTCCTCACTGAGCCTTAGCCATGGACTTCCCTGGAATTCGTTCTACTCGTGACCCACAAGTTACATAGTACGACAACGCAGTACAACCCTCATTCACGTGGTTTGCATTTAAGCGTCAGAGCAACGTCCTTCCCTGGCAAATCATGCAGAGGATTGACTATGATGGGTATGGAAAAATGACTATCATGTGTAATTTCATTGGGTATGAAAAAATATCCCATGTATGACACCTAACAGTAGTGTAGTGTTGCCCACTAACATCACCTTAGCTGTCAGATCAACACTTGTCTTTAGAGGCACTGATAGTGACAGGGAACCCTATGCCGACGCCTTCCCGGAACACCTGTTACCACCGCACTGAGATAAAAACTTTACATGATGCCTTGCAAGTGGAAGAGAATACCGTATCAGTCATGATGCCTTGCCAAGTGGAAGAGAGTTTACATGATGCCTTGCAAGTGGAAGAGAATACCGTATCAGTCATGAACAGGCCGCAGATATTCTATATCCATCCCTATTTGAAACCAATTGCTTGGAGCAGACGGATAAAACTCAATTGGGTAGTGGCAGTTTTCTCCTGATAAGATTTTGGACTCCTTTCCATTGATTTTGGGTAGTGGCAGTTTTCTCCATTGATAGGATAATGGGTTTCAAGTGACTCTTGAATCTATGTTGCTCTCTTCCCAATCTAAATCAG
>JASDQU010413643.1:0-10467 GCA_032191745.1 Picea mariana
ACCTTGTTAGCGTCAAAAGTCACTCTTGGATTGCAGCAGGAGTAAGCATGAGGCCCATCAGTTTATGTCACTATTTGTTGATAAAGGGTGATGAATGGAAGTGAACTCAAAACAATATCGTTCTAACTCAGAAACTAGGCCAGGCATGCACAAGCAAATGAGGTCTTGGTTTAACTTCAGACATTAAGTTGTAATAAGGGTGAGTAGGAGGAAGACTTATGTGAGGAAATGTGAAGGCATGTTGTAGGCATCGAGCTTCTAGTAGCCTGTAGAAGAAAACTTGAACACAAGAACCTCTTATATTCAAAAGAAGAAACACTAAAAGAACATAACAGCGTAACAATAAATCCTTTATCATAACATAGTCATGACGATTCATGTGAATCAATCAATCATGAACCCTTTTAGTATGAGATCGAAACCAGATGAAAAAGAGAACTGCCTTACATTGAACAAGAAAATTTCATATGCAGATACATAGCCAGGAAAACCTAGTGCTTCATTAAAACATTATAGTCGGGAGCTCTGCTCTACCATCCCTTCCATTCATGGCTCGATCTGAGGTTTCATCTACCTGCTCGATTTTCATTAACTACTTCCCCAGGGAGTGGCCGAAATGAATTGCTCAGGAGAAGACCAAGTGCCTGCTTTCTAAGGCTCAGAGGATAGCCTCCCTTTCTTCTGGCACCGCCATCAATGTATCCCAAGGCCATGACCTGACACCTCTCTCCAAGGGTGTTTCAGCATTTTTTCTTTCAGGGATTTCTACTTCCCCTGCCTTCAAATTTCCGGGTGCCCAAACTTGAGAAACGGCCCTCCAGGATCAACGGTTGGATCAACTTCAAAAACTGATGGCCACGATCATTTTTCCATCGAACAACCCTAGCCCTGAGTGCTCACTTTCTTTGGCCATACTCCCTACAACCCTGGCGCTAGGATCATGGGCCCAACACTAAAGGCTCTTTCAGATTTCATGATTTGGGGATGGCAAGGAGCCGACCCCTTGTTCTTTGAAGTCTCGGTATTCAAAAAGCCGAAAAGGCTGATCATTTCATGTTTCGGAGTTTCCCAATGCAATGGATGAGAGACCCTGTATCTTTTGAAATCCCGGTAGCCGAAATGTTGAAATGGCTAATCATTTTGTGTTTCGGAGTTTTCCCGATGCAGTGGAAGAGAAAACCCTTGTCTTTTGAAGTCCCGGTAGCTGAAATGCCAAAACGGCTAATCATTTCATGTTTCGAAGTTTTCCCGATGCAGTGGAAGAGAAACCCCCTGTCTTTTGAAGTCCCTGTAGCCGAAATCGCGATTGAGCCTGATCAGGCGCCATGTGTCCCAACTGGATTGGACGACCACGATCATTTCGTGACTTTGGCCATAAGAGATAAGCCCATGTGCTAAACCTTGTGCAACTCCGCGACTCAAGCTTACTCGATGACTGTCGATCTGCTCCATCTATGGATCCTAGCCATTGAAAACAAAATGTCCGCTCGCTTGATTTTAAGCCCGAAATGGACTTCTTCTGTGTGCTACGCTTGGCGCTCATGTCTGCGGCCTTTGAATAAAACGCATTTGATGGCTTTTTAAACCCCATTTCTACGCATTTACACCAAGGGCCTGAAATCGGATAGAAACACCCCCTTGCAAGAATTGGCGCTAACATTAGGCTCCATGGGGGTTAGAGTCATCCCTGCGATGCTCTAAGAACTCCTTTTGCAGTTCCAGTTGCCTTCTATTGGGCTATGGAGTCATTTTTAAGACAAAAATAAATAGAAAAACAATATTTACAAAAATAGAGGAGCCATCTAAGGCTCAAACAAAACATTTCTTCAAGAAATGCCCATTTACTGGGCCATTAAAAACTTCTTCACCCTCCAAATCCTGCAACTTGTACGTGTTATTTAAGAATACTTCATATATTTTGAAGGGCCCGGTCCAAAGGGCATCAAACTTGTTGTGTTTTCCCCTATCTTGCCTGGATGCATCCCACTTAAGCACCAAATCTCCCAGCTCGAATTCCTCCTTCCTGACCTTCCTGTCAAAGGCCTGCTTGATCTTCTACTGATGACTATGAGCTAGGTCCATTACCTGCTCCCTGACCTGCTGCAATTCCACCACTTGATGAATTCTTCTGACCATATGGTCTGGCTCTCCTTCATGATCTTGAAATAATTTCTCTACAGGTAAAGCGACCTGAGTGGGAAACATAGCCTCCATCCCATAAACAAGTTGAAAAGGTGAGGTGCCCAGGGACTTCTTTGTTGTCACTCGATCGGCCCATAGAGATAATTTGAGATTTGAATCCTAGGCCCTCTTATTGTCTTCCAATAATCTTTTAATGAGTTTGATTAGACTTTTATTGGAAGGTTCTCCCAGTCCATTTCCTTGAGGATAATAGGGAGTGGAGTGAATTAGTGAAATCTCGAACTGCTCATAGAACTTAACCAGAGGCTCAGACTTGAAAGAAGCAGCATTATCAGTGACAATTCTGCTGGGATAGCCAAATTTGGCTATGATATCCTCCAGGAAGCTGATAATTACCTTGTGTGAAGCACTCCTGGTGGGGGCGAATTCTATCCACTTGGTGAAATAGTCTGTTGCACTCAGGATCCATCTGTGCTGGCCACTTGAAGGAGGATGAATTTCTCCAATGAAGTCCAACACCCACTATTGAAAGGGTGCTGAAGCTACTACAGGATTTAGTGGCAGAGATTTGAGTTGCTGCTTTCCTGAGAACCTTTGGCATTTGATGCAAGCTCTGAAGGCTATGTCCATGGCTCGCTGAAATGTTGCTCTTGCATTCATTAATCTAAAAGGAATTTTGGCATAGATGAATGTGCCCCAAGGAGTGGTGAAGGTTGTTTTTTCTCTGTCCTCAGTCATGACTAATATCTGATTATAGCCTAAAAAACCATCAATCATGGATATCCTAGATGCACTAGTTACCCTCTGCAATATGTGTTCCATGTTGGGCAAGGGATAGTTGTCTTTCTTTTAGCTCCTATTCAGGTTCCTGAAATCAACATAGAGCCTTATTTCTCCGCTTTTCTTCCTCACTGGGACCAAATTGGCCACCCACTCAGAATATCTCAAGGGGACAATGATTTGGGCATCTAACAACTTATTCACTTCTCTCTCCATGACACGCAACAACATGGGATTTATCTATCTTAGCTTATGCCTAAATGGCTTAGCCTCTTCCTTTAATGGGATCTTGTGTTCAATGACAGATGTGTCATATGTCTTGAGATATTCATAGGTTCATGCAAACACATCGGCAAATTCCCTTAATAACTCAGTATATTCGACCCTCTACTCTTTGGTCAAACTGCTTGACAACTTGAAAAACATAGGGTCCTCCTGTGTGTCGATGTTGAAATCCGTTGTATCAACATCTCCATTTGAAACCCTACCCTTTACTGCTACATCATTTCCATCGAACAGTCTTTCTAAAGGGACTAGTCCCTTCGAAATGTGATTGCTAGGCAAATGAATAATATGGTGATTAGCAATTTTATTCAAAAATATCTCAGGGTGAGGGTGACTTTTGAGATCAAGATCCTGATCAATGTGCAATGCAGAAAATTCAACAACAAACTGAAGAAATTTTTTGATTTCAAGATCGTCTTCAAATACCTTCCAATGCTTGATATTGTCTGGAACAGATGGCCTATATCTTAGCTCAACATCATATTTGATCTTAGGCGGTAGAGGGATCCTGAACAGACTAGCTGAGACAGCTAAGGAATCGGCCAAAGTATTTTCCTCTCTTGGAATAAAAGAAATGTTGAAAGCTGAGAAGAAATTATCAATCAGGTCCCACACCTCATTTTTGTAACTCCTAAGCCGAGGATGCTTAGCCCAATAAGAATTTATGACTTGTTGTATTATCAACTCAGCATCTCCAAACACTGCTACCTCCTCAATTCCCATTTCTTATGCAACCCTTAAACCCATAACAAGAGCTTCATATTCTGCCACATTATTGGTAGCTTCAAATTCTAGCTTGTATGACAGGGATATGGTTTCCTGACAAGGTGACACAAAAACCACTCTAGCGCCAGCGCCTTCGCTAGAAGAAGCTTCGTCAAAGAACATCTTCTAAATAGAGGTGGTTGGAGGAGGTATCTCATGATTAAATATGGGTTGCTTTTTGAATTAAAAAGGGGCTTCAAGAGTATCAGTGAGCTGCAATAAACTAGACCCCAAATCAATGTCAAGTGAAAATATAGGATGATTGGTGGGGTCTGCTTCATCACTAACAATGTAGGCCAGCTGAGCTTCTTTGTATAACCTCCTATGTTCCCCTCCAAAGACTGGAATGGTGGCATCTGTGAGATCCATCTGTAATGTTCCTCCAAGTTTTTTAATCCAAGATCTTGACAACAACATGTCGAACTTGGGGGGAACATCAACTACTACAATGTCCATGACCACACTCTTCATTGGCAGCTGAAATAAAGAGACCACCAAGTCTTTGATGATTCCAAGGCATTGCACCCTCCTTGAATCAAAAGAGTACAAATCGTGATNACCTAGGATGACTATTGGCTTTTCATCTTGAAGATTTACTGAGTCTATGGAAGGCTGAGGGGACTCAGATTGTAGCATTTTAGAGAGGGACCTTTTGAAATCTTCATTTTTAACTAGTTTTGAGAGGGGTATGGGAATTCTAATATTTTGAATTTCATGCTCAAAACTAAAGGAGGAAAAAGGATTAGGAGCTTCCCTTACCTCAGAGATAGGTTCTTTGGCTGTTGGCGAAGTATTCTAAGTTTTCTTTTCTTTAGTAGTGATTGTTGCAGGTTTAGCAGGCCTTTCTGCTATGAGAGGCTGATCATGGCTATTAAAATTCCTTTCTTTCTTCTTTGATCAGAGGTGGTATATGTTAGAAGTGTTGTTGGCCTTTTCCCCTTTACCCAACTCATTGATTTGAATGTTCATAAGGGATTCTTCATATGCAGATTGACTCAAATGGGGAAAAGTGGAAGTGTCTTCAATACAGTGAATTTCAAGGTCAAGCTCATCTATCTCCTCTCCTTCCTCATGAGAAATTAGGTTATTTTGGAGAGGGGTTTGAATCCTATGATCATCTATGTATTTGCTCCTTTTTTCCCTTGGCAAAGCCTGTGGCACATTGTTACTAGGCCTCCTGAAGCCTTTGTTATTAGTATTTTGGGGATTTTTGTACATGGGCTTCCCTTCTAACTCCCACCTTTCCATTCTAGCCGAAACCGATTTTAGCACTTTAGTTACCTCGTCCATATGAAGGGGAAGGGGAGAGGAATTGGATGGGGAGGCTTTAGGTCTCTTCCTAGATATGTCTCTATTAGCCTTATTCTTGAGTCGGTCAACAGCTAATATGTTAGATTCTACTTCCACGGCTGCATCCTGCATGTGAGCCAGAGTACTTTCTCTCCTTTCCCTCAACAGTAGGCAAAAATCGGGATCAAAAGCACTAGCATAAGTGATTTTAGCAGAGGCTTATGAGGGCTTTATCTCAGTGGGGATCTTATTGTACATTTTATTGAATCTCTTGGAGAAGTCAGAGACAGACTCTTCTTCCTTTCTCTTCAAAGACCCAAACTCTGTCACGTAATACATGAAGTCTTTTTTGTCTCCCCACTGTCTCAAAAAGGCATTATCCAAAGCCTCAATCCCATCGATCGATCCAAGAGGTAGGGCCCTAAACCACTTTCTAGCCTCGCCTTCAAGGCTATAGACGAAAATCCTCATCCATACGTCTGCATGCATGATAACATGATCATTTGTAAAACTGTAAAAGGCTTCAAGGTGTTCTTTTGTAGCTATGTCCCCTTCGCCTGTAAACTTGGGTAGCTGCTTAAGGTAGATATCTGCTAGAAGGGCATTGAGAGGTTGAGGTAACAAAAAGGGAGAATACCTAGCAGCTATTATAGCCTCCATTCTATTCATGGAGGTATTTTCTCCTGCCATAGGAATATTAGGTGGAGGATAACTCGGAGGAGAAGGAGCTCGAACAGGGGATACTGGAAATGAGCTTCCAGGTGGAAGGGGGAACAATGGGGGATTCAGAGAGAAGGCTAAGGGGCTTGAATCAACAGATGCTTCTCTCTGTGTAGTATCAACAAAAGTAATAAGAGGAGGGGTGGTAAATCTAGGATTGGGGAAATCTTCTGTGGTCCTGGGTCTACGCCAAGGTACAGCTTTTAGGGGAGAGGGGAGTGACAAGGATTTCTCCCTCCAATCCTAGACCAAGAGGGAAAAACTTAGCAGGAACACTTTTGAAATTCATGAAACGGGAAACTTTAGAGAAAGGTCTGCTAGGAAGCTAAGAAGAAGAAATTGGAGTTTCTACAGAGGGAGATGGAAAATAACCTGGTTCAGCAGTGGAAGTTTCTCCTTCAGAGGCCTTTCATTTTCTGATAATCACTTCCAGATCAGCTTCAGGTGTAGCTAGAGGCAGTTGTGGATGGGACCGCGTGTGTCTACCTCTAGAAGCCACAACTAAAACAACATGTTTTCCACAGTGGAGTTGTCACAATGGAGTTGCCAGGTGCACAGTAGCAATCTTGCAGGGCTCTGATGCCTGATGCACCTTCTGAATCAGAGGCTTGATGTCGTTTGATCCCAGGGAAAATTTTCAACTTCGTCCCCGGCAACGGCGCCAGAAATGTTAGCGTCAGAAGTCACTCCTGGATTGCAGTAGGAGTAAGCCTGAGGCCCATCAGTTTATGTCACTATTTGTTGATAAAGGGTGATGAATGGAAGTGAACTCCGAACAATATCGTTCTAACTCAGAAATTAGGCCAAGCATGCACAAGCAGATGAGGTCTTGGTTTAACTTTAGACAGTAAGTTGTAATAAGGGTGAGTAGGAGGAAGACTAATGTGAGGAAATGTGAAGGCCTGTTGTAGGCATCGAGCTTCTAGCAGCCTGTATAAGAAAACTTGAACACAAGAACCTCTTATATTCAAAAGAAGAAACACTAAAATAACATAACAGCGTAATAATAAATCCTTTATCATAACACAGTCATGACGATTCATGTGAATCAATCAATCATGAACCCTTTTAGTATGAGATCGAAACCAGATGAAAAAGAGAACTGCCTTACATTAAACAAAAAAATTTCATATGCAGATACATAGCCAGGAAAACCTAGTGCTTCATTAAAACATTACAGTCAGGAGCTCTGCTCTACCATCCCTTCCATTCATGGCTCGAGCTGAGGTTTCATCTACCTGCTCTATTTTCATTAACTGCTTCTCCAGGGAGTGGCTAAGATGATATGCTCAGGAGAAGACCAAGTGCCTCCTTTCTAAGGCTCGGAGGCTAGCCTCCCTTTCTTCTGGCACCACCATAAATGTATCCTAAGGCCATGACCTGGTGCCTCTCTCCAAGGGTGTTTCGGCATTTTTTCTTTTGTGGATTTCTACTTCCCCTGCCTTCAAATTTCCTGGTGCCCAAACTTGCAAAATGGCCCTCCAAGATCAATGGTTTTGATCGACTTCAAAAACTGATGGCCACGATCATTTTTCCATCGAACAAACCTGGCCTTGAGTGCTCACTTTCTTTGGCCATACTCCCTACAACCCTGGCACTAGGATCATGGGCCCAACACTAAAGGCTCTTTCGCATTTCATGATTTGGGATGGCAAGGAGCCGACTCCCTGTTCTTTGAAGTCTCGATAGCCAAAAAGATGAAACGGCTGATCATTTCACCTTTTGAAGTTTCCCAATGCAATGGATGAGAGACCCCGTGTCTTTTGAAGTCCCGGTAGCCTAAATGCTGAAACAGCTAATCATTTCGTGTTTCGGAGTTTTCCCGATGCAGTGGAAGAGAGACCCCCTATCTTTTGAAGTCCCGCTAGTCAAAATGTCAAAACAGCTAATCATTTCATGTTTTGGAGTTTTCCCGATGCAGTGGAAGAGCAACCCCCTGTCTTTTGAAGTCCCGGTAGCCAAAATCACGATCGATCCTGATCAGGCGACATGTGTCTCGACTGGATTGGACGACCATGATCATTTCATGAATTTGGCCATAAGAGATGAGCCCATGCACTAAACCTCATGCAACTCCGCGACTCAATCTTACCTGATGACCGTCAATCTGCTCCATCTATGGATCCTCATTGTTGAAAAAAAAATGCCCGCTCGCTTGATTTTAAGACCGAAATGGACTTCTTCTGTGTGTTGCGCTTGGTGCTCATGTCTGCGGCCTTTGAATAAAATGCATTTGACAGCTTTTTAAACCCCTTTTCTACGCATTTACACCAAGGGCTTGAAATCAGATAGAAACACCCCCTTGCAAGAATTGGCACTAACATTAGGCTTCATGGGGGATAGAGTCGTCCCTGCGATGCTCTAAGAACTCCTTCTGTAGTTCTAGTTACCTTCTGTTGGGCTATGGAGTCATTTATTAATACGAAAATAAACAGAAAAACAATATTTACAAAAATAGAGGAGCCATCTAAGGCTCAAACAAAACATTTCTTCAGGAAATGCCCATTTACTGGGCCATTAAAAACTTCTTCACCCTCCAAATCCTGCAACTTGTATGTGTTATTTAAGAATACTTCAGAGATTTTGAAGGGCCCAGTCCAAAGGGCATCAAACTTGTTGTGTTTTCCCCTATCCTACCTGGATGCATCCCACTTAAGCACCAAATCTCCTAGATCGAATTCCTCCTTCCTGACCTTCCTGTCAAAGGCCTGCTTGATCTTCTGCTAATGACTATGAGCTAGGTCCATTACCTGCTCCCTGAACTGTTGCACTTCCACCACTTGATGAATTCTTCTGACCATATGGTCTGGCTCTCCTTCATGATCTTGAAAGAATTTCGCTACAGGAAAAGCGAGCTGAGTGGGAAACACAACCTCCGTCCCATAAACAAGTTGCAAAGGTGAGGTGCCCAGGGACTTCTTTGTTGTCACTCAATCATCCCATAGAGTGAATTTGAGCTTTGAATCCCAGGCCCTCTTATTGTCTTCCAATAATCTTTTAATGAGTTTGATTAGACTTTTATTGAAATATTCTGCCAGTCCATTTCCTTGAGGATAATAGGGAGTGGAGTGAATTAGTGAAATCTCGAACTGCTCACTGAACTTAACCAGAGGCTCGGACTTGAAAGAAGAAGCATTATTAGTGACAATTCTGCTAGGACAACCAAATCTAGCTATGATATCCTCTAGGAAACTGATAATTACCTTGTGTGAAGCACTCCTGCTGGGGGCACCTTCTATCCACTTGGTGAAATAGTCTGTTGCAGTCAGGATCCATCTGTGTTAGCCACTTGAAGGAGGATGAATTTCTCCAATGAAGTCCAACCCCCACTGTTGAAAGGGTGTTGAAGCTACTATAGGCTTTAGTGGCAGAGATTTGAGCTACTGCTTTCCTGAGAACCTTTGGCATTTGATGCAAGCTTTGAATTCTCTGTAGACATCAATGAATAAGGTGGGCCAGTAGTACCCAGCCCTGAGAATTTTGTGAGCTGTGGTCTTCCAAAAATGATGCCCTCCACAAAGGCCGCTATGGAAATCAAACACAACTTTCTGGGCTTCTTGTGGGTTCAGACATCTTAGAAACACCCCTAGAGGTTCTCTCCAGTACAAGACTTGGTAAATAAGGAAATATATGACCGACTTGAGCTTTAAAGCTCTTTCCTTTCTTTTTCCCATTCCATTAGGAGGCTTCAACTCTTGCAGAAAGTACAAAATGTCTTTGTACCAGGTGCATTCTACTAGTGATAATCCACCCTGAGAGCTTTTGCTGGATGACTCAGCTTGTTGATCTCCTGAGCAAGCATTGATGAAGCTAACCCCCAAGGCCTTGCAATTGGATTCAGCCAGCAGCTTGGCTAAACCCTTCCCTTTAACCAACTTGGTGGGATTTATCTCCAGTTCAAACTCAAGGATCTTGGCAATCCATTTACCTCTTCTCCCATCTATGTCAAGTTGTATAAGGATGTCTTTCACAGAGGCTGAAGGAACGTATGTAGTCACTCTTGAGTGCAAGACATAGACTCTGAAATATTTGAGAGCTTTCACCAAGGCATAGGCCTGCTTCTCCATGATCTCATCCCTGATTTTTGCATCTCTTAATGCCTTACTGAAGAAGGAAATGGGTTGCTCTCGCCCTTCCTCATTTTTCTGCAATAAGACGGTTGCTACTGTATCAAAAGAAGAAAAACAAAAAACCAGGAAATCCTTGGAATAATTAGGACTGATCAGCACAGGTGCCTTAGTCAATGCCCTTTTTATTTGGACAAAATATTCCCTGGATTCAGTAGTCCATTTTACTTCATTTCTCTTTCTGAGCATGGCTGTGATGTGTTTCACCAACTCAACAAAATTTGAGACGAACCTCCTCAGAAAGTTAATCTTCCCTAAAAAGGCTTGAACTTCCTTTCTAGACCTGGGAAGTGACAGGGTATGAATTGCCTCTACCCTGCTGGGATCAATTCTCACTCCCTCTGCTGATACTATATGG
>JASDQU010413657.1:0-10392 GCA_032191745.1 Picea mariana
TGTATTAGTTTGAGTTATCTCTTGGCATTGTATTGGATATCTATAATAAGGAAGTTTTGTTGGGTTTTCTTCCCCTAAAGGGTTTCCCAGGATAAATGTTGTGTCTCTTGTGATTGTGTATTTCTCAGTGATCTTGTATTATGCTATTGTTATCTATTGAATGCAAAGAACTATAATAATGGCTTAAACATTAACTACTCACATTCGCAAGAAGATGATTACAATGAATCATTGAAGGCATTTTTACAATAAACAAGAATTCCAAAAACCCTAGACTTCCAAAAACCTAACCCTGGGAGATGAAGCGCCAAAAGTCGTGTGGGCCCTATTTGGGTAAGTTAGTACATCAACTTCCCGGGGTCGTAACTTTTGCATACGATCTTCGTTTTAGGCGCATGATATCCCATTGGAAAGGTATCATCGAGAAGATTCATTTTGGGGTAAATATTTAAAATAACTTCCATATTTCTCCCCATTTTCCCAAAAACATCATTTAGGGTCTCAAAATAGCCCCAGAAGTTAAAAACTGCTAAAAATAGTAAATTACCAAAATTGCCAGAAAAATGTTTTGAGTCAGTTGGAAAAGGTGGGTGGCCACAGATATCCACCTGGATCAATCCTCCCTCCTTAGGAAGAAATTTTCTCCATTGCGTTGAGTGCCCGGGGGAGAGGGAAAATCGTTTGCTGAATCTGCATCTTGGTGAGTTGCTTGCCTTGCTGGAGACGTCACGCTGCTTAGTTTATGGAAGTCTGTCACGAACCTATTGAGGCTGAGGCTGTTCAAAAAGTCAAGCTACATGAGAGGAAGATGCGCAAAAGGAATCTTTGCACTTTGTTGCAACCTTGTCGACCTGCTTCTGTTGGATAGAAGGTGCTTGGGGCGAGGTTGTAGTGGTTGCAGTGTCCTTATGTTCCCCTTTTGAACAGATTGTGAAGAAGTTGAATTTCGTAGTATGAGATACTACCTTGTGGCACTATTTAGGTGGAACAGTAGTCGAAAATACTTCTAGTATTCTGTAGATATGACCCCCTAGATAAACAATGACACTACGAGGTCGAGACTCATAAGCAGCATGGTGTCTCCACATATATGGTTGGCCCAAGAGAACATCACATACATCCAGTTAGGAAAGATCACATAATACCTCGTCATTGAAGGGCTAGATGTCATATTACAATCAACACTGCTGGCTGACACGAAGATCTCATCCTTGGCGAAGCCCGATGTTGTATGGTTGTGGGTGTGGTGTTGTCGACAATCCCAACTATTTTATGACCTTTGTTGAGATGAGGTTCTTTTGGCTTCCACTATCAACAATAAAATGCAGCGGGGTCCCCTTCACCCACATCTGTGAATGAAAAAGGTGCTCCCCCTCTTCAGGATCTGTTGGTTCTTTTGGTTGACTTGTTGCATTCGCGACAATAACAGTGGGGTCTATGTCGATGATCTGTCTTTTACCAATATTTTCAGAATCAGATTATGAATCAGGGTTTGGCTCCTTGTCTTTGATCTTGGCCACCAATGATTGTTTTGAGCGACATTCATCAGTGTTGTACCAGGGGATTTTGTGGAAATTGCACCATTTTCCAATTTCCTTCTTTTTTATTATTAGAAGAGATGTTAAATTTGATGAAAATATCTTGGCCTGCAAGCCTAATTTGACGATTATGCCTTCTTCGGCCTGCAATCCATCTTCGACGTTTGTGTCTTCTTCTGTTCCTATTCTGGTTTCTTCTTCAGATGATGAAAGTGAGGATGAAAATCCACCTCCGCCCGCTCACCTTCCTCCAGATGAGTCCTTTGAACCTGAACAAGCACCAACTCCACAACTTCCTAGATGGGTATGTTCAAGATGAGAAGCAGTTGATGAGTTGGTGATCGTTCAGATCAGTGTCATACATGTTCACAGTTCCAGCGAGCCTCTTCTCTTTTGGCTCAAGTTTCAGAGACTCATGATCCAGAGCCATTTGCAGAAGCTTCAGGTCATCCGTATTAAGATACAACAATGAATGAAGAGTATCGTTCTTTAATGGCCAACAATACTTGGGATATTTTACCTCTTCCAAAAGGAAGAAAACTTGTCATATGTAAATGGGTCTAAAAAAATAAGTATGAATCAGATGGAAGTGTTGAAATACACAAAGCTCGATTAGTTTCCAAAGGATTTTCCCAAGTTGAAGGAATTGCCTATAATGAAACCTTTTCCCATGTAGCCAAAATGAATTCCATCTGCCTTGTTATTTTCCTTACTTCCTCACATAAATGGGAGGTCCATAAGATGGATGTTAAATCTTTCTTCTTGCACAGAGATTTCAAAGAAGAAAACTACATGGAACAACTTCCTGGATATGTCCAGAATGACTCTAGCCTTGTTTGTCACCTTAAGAAATCTCTTTATGGTCTTAAGCAAGCTCCCCGATCCTAGTATGCCAAAATGGACAACTTTCTTATTGACACTGGATTCTCTTGATGCCATTCTGATCCTAATGTCTATACCAAGAAAGTAGGAATTCATCTCATAATCTTTTTCCTTTATGTTGATGACCTTATCCTTATTGGTAGTGACTCAAAAATTTTAAACCATGTGAAAACCAGCCTTAAGAAGAAATTTGAAATGACAGACTTAGGTTTTTTTCACTATTTCTTTGGCCTCCAAGTTTTGCAAACCAATGAAGGAATTTTTCTTTCCCAGTATAAGTATGCATGTGACCTTCTTCTTCTCTTTCACATGGATGATTGTAAACCATACCCTTCTCCCTTCCAGTCTGGAGTCAACCTTACTACCACCTATGCTTCTGCCGAAGTTGATGCCACCCTGTACCCTTAGTTAGTTGGTAGCCTCTTATACTTGACTGATACCCATCCTGATATTTCCTTTATTGTTGGTCTTGTTGCCTGGTATATGCAAACACCCCATGAAAGTCATTGGAAATCAGCTAAAAGGATACTTCACTATGTCTGTGGTACAATTAAGTTCAGGATACATTACAGATCAGGGGGGACTCCTTTATTGGTTAGTTTCACTAATTCAGATTAGGTCAGCGACCCTAATGATCAAAAGTCTATTGTAGGTTATGTTTTCAACCTTGGTTCAGGACCTATCACTTGGGCTTGTAAGAAACAACAGGCTATTGCACTTTCTTTAGCAGAAGCAAAGTTATGCCTATATGTGTTGTCAATACAACATTCAATACCATAATAACATAGTGTCCTATTATTATGCTTCTATATGGCCCATAATTCCCCCCTTATTGATCATCCATTAGGACCTTTTGTCTAGTATCTCCCCATTTCTATCAATATAGGGATCCCAATACCCCCGACATTGTAATTTCAAGGGAGATAAATGACCTACAATAATTTGAAAAATACATTAAAAAATGAACTAGTTTCAAAAAAGATAACAAATAAAATAATGTGCGCATTCAAATTCAAAAAGGAATTAAATCAAAACTTGCACAATTAACACACTTGAAGTAGAAGCACCTAGATTTGTAGAACCCACATGTAATAGTGATGATGATGGTGGAACCAATAACTTAGTCAAACTCTGTTGAGACTTCTCAGCGGTAGGATTCTTGGGTTTGTCGGTTGTGCCAATCCTCGACCTCGTTGTATTATTCAAATCCTCATTTGTAGAATTAATATGATTATTTGACTTCATGTATTCATTCAAATAACTGACAATATTAACACCGGTTGGCACTAAACAAAACCATTTACTGCATCATGTACATTCCACTTTTACGTTTCTGTTGTCCTCATATTCTGCAAGTGTTGCTTCAACCACCTTGAAAAAATCAGGATCCTGTGTCTTGTTGAAATCATTTAGAAATTTGATTGCTTGCTCAATATCAAATCAATCTCCAACCATTTTTGTTCATGTTGCTTCATCATTACATGAAGGAATTTGAATATTTCCCACTGCTAAAATGTTACATTGATGAGTTGTTGATTTGATATGAGAATTTTTTAAGTTGATAAATGTTCAAGATGCGAGTGATATTACTCCTATTCAATAAGAAACACCACAATTTTCACATAGGATCTTTATTTCAGGTTTTCCCTTTTCTGAAGATACTTAGAGACTAAGCTTATTCCCGACAAATTGTTCCATTAAACTATTCACTTTGTTTTGCCAAGATGTCAATACAACAGGATCAACATATATCCCTTGATGTATAGACTCTGATGTACATTCAAATCTTGTTTTTGTATGCATAGGTTCCTCCACATGCTCGCCAATGTTTCCAACATTTGGAGCTTTTTCCACTACACCTGATCCAGATGTTTCAATTTCCAATGTGTCTAATTTCCTCTTGACAACTATAGTTGGTGTTTCCACTCTCCATTTTTCCTCTTGCTTTGGATTTAATGAGTTCCCTTTACTACCAACAAACTCAAAAGGATATCCAATGACTCCATCATCCACAATTTCATGACAGATTTTAGAAAATGTAGAATATTTTTTACCCCTAACTATGCAAAAGATGTAATTCCCTTCACTAGATACAATTTCATATTCCAAAGAAAAATGCATTTCCATCCATATGTACCTTAGTAAATTAAGAACAATAAGTATACCAACTATTAATACAACATAAATTTAAAATGACATGTAAATGTAACAAATATATAGCTACCTATAAATTTATGGGATTAAGAAGGAAATTTCAACCTAAATATTTGAAATACTAGACATTGTGGATTACCTTCACTTTTTGCTTACAAAAATTGCAAGAAGGTGTCAATATGGATGGGTGGTGGTATCCTTTTTGTTTTTATTTTTTGGTGTTATTATTATTTCTACCATACATGGACTGTTGCAGGACAAAGTAGATTATGAATGACAAAGGTAAGAATCCATTTCTTTTATAGAACTATATAAATAGATATTGGCAAATGTTCCAATTGAGATGAGTAAATGGATTAAATGGCATGCCACTCAAGGTTAAGTTCCTTTTTGTTGATTTCTATAGCTAAGCAGTAATAAGATGAACATATATGAAACTGTAGCCTCATACTTCACAAGGATTCAACAGGTTCTTGATGAAATGTCAACTATTGAGGAAGTCCTTGATGAGATGCAACTTTTAAAATTAGTACTGAAGGGTTGTACTAAGTAGTGGGATACATTTTCCCGTAGGGGTGTGGTCTAGTGGCCAGCGAATGTGCTGTTAAGGCGTTTGTGCTGTTGAGAAGGTCACGAGTTCAAACCTTGTCTTATCTGGAGGTCAGTCTTGCGGGCGGTGTGGTTCTCCCTAGGGGTTATAAGGCAACCAACAGGATTCGACCCCGTGTCACGTGAGCCAGATACCGTCGTCGTTACCGATTCCCCTAGATACAAAAAAAAGTAGTGGGATACATTTGTAACAGATATCCTTTCTAGAGACAAGCTTCCTGATTGGGTCAGATTGTGGTATTATTTCACCTAAAAGGATATTTGGGAGGAATCTATAACTGTTGGATAATGCAAAAGTGGAGATGAGGAGAATCTTGATCTAGTTGGGAAAGAAAAGAAGGGAAAGGATAAAGCCAAAAAAATCAAAGTGGAGGTGCATCTTCACAAAGGAATATTGACATGGGAAAAGTTAAGTGTTTTGCATCTCATGAGCAAAGTTAAGTGCTTGTACAGGGCAAGTATGCAGTTGAGATATTGAAATTTTTTCGGATAGAGGATTGTAGGTCGATGTCTACACCTATGATCATTAAATTAAGGAAGCTTAATGTTTCTGAGGATGACTTGGTGGATCCCACTTTGTATAGGAATTTGATTAGGTACTTGATGTATCTAGTCAACACCAGGCCAGATATTTTATTTGCATTGAATACACTCAACTAGTTCATGGTGGAGTCAAGGAGGGTTCATTGGGTGGAAGAAAAGCATGTGTTGAGATATCTTCATGGTACAATGGAATTTGGACTGAAATATCTCAGAGTTGATGGAGTGCAGTTGTAGAGGTACAAATATTCATATTTGGAAGGGAGTGAAATGGACATGAATAGTACTCCTGGATGTTGTTTCAGCTAGGGGTCAGTAGTGATCTCATGGTTTAGCAGGAAACAATACTCAGTTGCACTTACCTCAGTAAATGTCAAGTACATGGCAGTGATTCTAGCAAGTTGTGAGGTCATTTAGCTTCACAATATTCTTACAAATTTATTTGGTCTTGAGATGGGGCCTACGGTGATCCACTCATGATTCACTATGATAACCAAAGTTATATCAACCTTTGGGAAAATCTAATGTTTCATGACAGGTCCAAGCACATAGATATCATATACCACTTCATCAAAGACAGGGTCTAGAGAGGTGTTGTGAGATTACAATACATATTCACAGGGGAGCAGATAACAGACATTATCACCAAGCCTCTAGTGAAAGGGAAATCTGTTTTCTTCAGGAACAAGATGGGGGTGGTGGAGAATCCCTTTTTTACTAGGAGGGAGTGTTGATTTTTATAATTTATGGGTTTTAAATAAATTGTTAAAGTAAAATAGATCACATATGGTATAAGAGAGTTAACAATTTTGAAGGATGCGAACTAATAATTCTTTGGATTTGAAGATGAACTTTAAAAAATATATAAAAAAGTAAAGGTTATTTTTATTATCCAATTTCATTGCATCCCAACCCATACAACTTTCATTACATTCAACAAAGTAGTGATATCTAGATTCAAACAAACCGACAGTAAAAATACCAAACTATTATGCATGCAAAGCCAAGTCCATTTGATCAAAACATTGTGGGGATATTTTCTTACATACTGGTTTAAAAGTAGTATATTTGAAATTGCTTTTATACAGTGATTAAAATGCCATAATAACTATTTCAACAATGTTTTTTATTTTTAATTATGGGTATATTACATAGGAAGTGGGCTATTGGGTACATAGGTTGTCCCCATTTATCATCTTAAAGTAAAATGTTTGGGTAAGTTGGGATATTTTTTGCATGGGGGAATAAAAGTGAAAATACGTGCCCTAAAGAATTCGTGTCATTCCTTTCACAGTCACTGGGCCTTCCAATAGTTCCCAACAATGGGGCATGAACCCACTGGAATAGAGGCTAGTGAAGGTATGAAAGATCGGTCATAATGAGGGGTAGAGGGTGCATATCCCAAAGGTACTGGCGATATTTCCCAATAACCATTCAAAATATGATCAAGGTGCAGTTGCAGCCCACAACCGCCACTTGTGTAGAAAATCCTAGATTTTGGCCTCTAGGTTACCTCGTTCAAGTGCAACAGGGGACTCTGGACCTAATAAATCAGTCACAGGCCAAATAACCTCACAAGAGTTGGGTGGCTCAAGAAGGCACGTGTGAAACATCCAAACCTCGGTACTTGCCCCTTCATGGGTATCTCCATGCCTTATGGCATAAGAACACTTGAATTAGAGGATTTTGAGTATCCTAATCAGTCAACCACTAAGTTTTGAGTGAAAAATTGATAACGGGGGGTTTTTGGATCCCTACCCCCATACTCCTAACTTAGACTAAAATTTTCTTTTTTGACCTCTCAAGGGAGGATTTTAGTAGGTTCTTAGAGTTGTATTTTAATTTTTTTTTTGAAATTGGGGTCATAAACCAATCTCGTTGCTTAAATCTCTCCCTCATGTCAAACATTGGTGGGAAACTTACTGGGAGAAAAATTCCATAGAGGAGTCTGGAATATATGGGGTCGAGCCCACTTGAGATTTTTTGTGGATGCGGTAAAGGAACAGTATTACCTTGTTGGAAACTATGAGGACCAGTACATGAGATGGACCACACTGCGACAAGAGAGGGGCCAAGAAGTTTCAGAGTTCACCAATACCTTCCATACCTTACGCACTAAGATAGGTATCAAAGACTCTAAGTGACATATGGTTCTTAAATATCGTGGGGCTCTACACAGATACATCCAAACTGAAATGGATTTTCTAGACATCACATCACTCGGTTCTGCTTATCGATATGTTGTTAAAATCAAGCAGAATTTTAAGCACCAGAACAAATGGGAGTTTGGGCTTGCAAATACGCAACAAACAAAGTATGAGAAAGACAGCCCTAACAAACAGTCTCCTAAAAATCAGTCCAAGCCATAAGAAAAGAAGGGTCACGAAAAGATTTCATTACAATGTGCTTGAAGAAGTCTATAACCTTTGACATCTTCAAAATAACCAACAAATATACACTTCTCACTTTTTGGTTGCAATGCTTTCCTTCTCTCATCAAGAATGTGAGCCCATGCTATACTGCCAAATACACATAAGTGACTTACATCTGGTTTAATTTTAGTCCAAGCTTCTTTCGGTGTTATATTTTTAAGAGCCTTTGTGAGAGTGTGATTTACTATGTAATTTTCATAGTTGATTGCTTCTGCCCAATACTTTAGACTTAATTCCTTAGATTGGATCATACAATTAGCCATTTATTTTAATGTGTGGTTCTTTCTCTCAGCAACACCATTTTGTTGTGGTGTATATGGAACAATGTGTTGCATTTGGATGCCCTATGTAGTGCAATAGCTTGTAAAATTATTGTTCACATATTCTCCTCCATTATTTGTTCTTAACCTTTGAATGTGATGTCCATATTTCTTTTCTACAATGGCCTTGTAGGCCAAAAAATTGTCAAAAACTTCGCTCTTAAGTTTTAAGAAGTAAACCCAAGTACGTCTAGAAAAGTAATCAATGAAAGTTAATAAATACTTGCACTTAGAAAAAGAAGGAGAAGAAAGTGGACCACACAAATCACTGTGAACAAGCTGCAAAGGGTCTGAGGCGTGCCAAAAGGCATGCTTTTCAAAATTGTCCCGATGATGTTTGCTAAGAACACAACTAGCACAAACACCATCTCTACATGAAACAAGAGGAAGACCAGTCACCATCTCTTGATTACATAGTTGTTGCAATGATCAATAATTTAGATGACCAAACTGTTCATCCCAAAGTTTGCTCAAGTCATCTCTATGAGCAACAAAAACTGATGAAAAGGATGATGACCCAAAGTTGTCAAACTTGTAAAACCTGGTAATGCCATCAGCAATTCTAGTTGCAAGAAAATACTTAGGATCTTTTATATCCTTGGTTAAAACTTGGTGAGGTGAAAACTCTACGGTTTTACCTTCACCTGAATGAGTGATTTGATATATTGATAGAAGGTTACAAGAAAGACTTGGAACACATAATACATCATTGAAATTATCATTTTCTACTTGAATTGTTCCAAATCCTTCAACACTAAGAGATCTATCATCACCAACAAATATTTTCTTGGTGTTACATTCATTTAGAGCAGAAAATATGTCTATATCCTTAGCCATATGATAAGATGCTCCATAATCAATAAGCCACTCATTAGAAGAAGAAGAAGAAGTTGTATTGAAGGAGAAACCGGAAGCAGAAAGTGCATGTACATGAGAAGAAGAAGAAGAAGTAGTAGAATCGTTGCTTCTAAAGCTGCCATCTTCTTGAAATATTTCGACTCATCATGACCATCTTTATCACAAAATTTGAAATGTCTGTCAGTTTTCTTACTTTTATATTTTTCTCCTTTGTCACCATTAGGAGCGAAAGTTATCTGAGTGGGTTTGGGACCCTTATATTACTTTCTTTTTTGGCGAGGATGTTTCTTCTTGGGATTCTTGGGTTTATATTTCTGATGGATGACTAAGGCTTTGTTAGAGGTACCTATAGTGCTGATCACTCCAAGTTGTACAAGTTTATCTTGCTCTCTAATGAAAGCATCACAAAAGTTCTCAAGACTGGGTTTTTTATAAGTTGTCCCTAGAGCCTCTTGTATGGAATAAAAGGTAGATACAAACACATAATAAGAACTACCTAGCTTAGAAAGAATAAGATAGATGCAACAATCTTCTTCTATATTTTTCTTACATTGATCCGAATTATTTTTGGCATGAAATGAGAGCAGAGATACAATAAAGAAATGCATAGAGATATCGTGGATATCCAATAATATAACAGAAATGTATCATAGATGCAACCATAAACACATAGATACAATAATACACAATTTCTATTAATGAAATAAATGTACAGAGACTGTAAAAATACAGAGTGAAATACTCGCTAGAATGGTGGCAGCTTATCTCTGAGAAGAGATGTGATGGCTACTCGCATTTGCAAGAAGATGGTTACAATGAAGCTTTGAAGGCAGTTTTACAATAAACAAGAATTCCAAAAACCCTAGACATCCAAAAACCTAACCCTGGGAGATGAAGCGCCAAAAGTCGTGTGGGCCCCGTTTGGATAAGTTAGTACATCAACTTCCCGGGGTTGTAACTTTTGCATACGATCTTCGTTTTAGGCGCATGATAGCCCATTGGAAAGGTATCATCGAGGAGATTCATTTTGGGGGAAATATTTAAAATAACTCCCATATT
>JASDQU010413658.1:0-10244 GCA_032191745.1 Picea mariana
ACCCCGCAGGTGGTGTAGCCCCCCTCTGCACTCCCCCACGTGGAAGAGTGTACATACTTTTGGGGTGTAAATACTTCATGGGGTATAAACACAGCTGAAAGCAAGGACCTCTGAATTAGGAAGATAATCAGGCTCCACAACCAACATGTAGGTGTGGTGTTGTCAAAAATCCAAACTGTTTGAGGACCTTTGTTGAGATGAGGTTCTTCTGGCTTCCACTATCAACAATAAAATGCAGCGGGTTCCCCTTCACCCACATCTGTGAATGAAAAAGGTGCTCCCCCTCTTCAGGATCTGTTGGTTCTTCTGGTTGAATTGTTGCAGTTGCAGCAATAGCAGTGGGGTATGTGTCAATGAGCTATCCTTTACCAGTATTTTTAGAATCAGATTCTGAATCAAGGTTTGGCTCCTTGTCTTTGATATTGGCCACCAATGACTATTTTGAGCGACATTCATCAGTGTCGTTCGAGAGGATGTCTTGGAAACCGCACCATTTTATGATGTCATTCTTTGTCTTCTTGTGACCCTTCTTTTCCTATGTCTTGGACTGGTTTTCGGGACACTGTTTGTTAGGGTTGTCTTTGTCATACTTTGGTTGTTTCGAATTTACAGATCCAAAATCCCATTTGTTTTGGTGTTTAAATTTTTTCTCAATCTTAACAGCATATCGATAAGCAACAGTGAGTGATGAGATGTCCAGAAAATCCATTTCAGTCTCGATGTATCTGTGTAGAGACCCATAGTATTTCAGAACCAAATGTCACTCAGAGTCTTTGATAAATATCTTGGTCAACAAGGTATGGAATGTATTGGTGAACTCTGGAACTTCTTGGCCCCTCTCTTGTTGCAGTTTGGTCCATCTCATGTACTGGTCCTCATAGTTTCCAACAGGATAATACTATTCCTTTACAGCATCCAAAAAAAAATCCCAAGTGGGATCAGCCCCATATATATCAGATTCCTCTGTGGAACTTTTCTCCCAGTAAGTTTCCCACCAAATTTTGACATGAGGGAGAGATTTAAGGAGTGCAAGGGTGATATTTTTTTTGTTGGAAAAATTGTGAACAGATAAATAACCTTCCAGTAGAGTTAACCATTTTTCTAGGGCTTTTGCATCTATTTGTCCTTCAAATACTAGAATATCAAAATTAAATTGTACCTTGAAATGTGAGGTGCCTCCAGACTGGATGCTTGATGAATATGTGCCTGATGCTATTGACAATCTTTGAAGGATGTGGGAAAAATTCTCCATCATTTCGTCCCTTTGTCGCGTGAGAACTTGCTCAAGCAATAGATTGATAGGATCGTCTGCTCTGTCATTTTTATTTTCTTCCACTATTGAGGGTTTCTGGGGTGTGCAAGAGTGATTGTTTTCAAGAGAGACAAGCTTGAGACCCAAACAACTATACTCAAACCTCTTCAAGGAAATGCACTGAAAAAACGATCAAGAGAAGCTTGCTCTGATACCACTAATCCAGATTCTTTTTGGCATGAAATGAGAGCAGAGATATAATAAAGAAATGCACAGATATATCACGTATATCCAATAATATAAAAGAAATATATCAGAGATGCAACCATAAGCAAAGAGATACAGTAATACACAATTTCTATTAATGGAAGAAATGTACAGAGACTGTAAAAATACAGAGTGAAAGACTCGCTAGAATGGTGGCAGCTTATCTCTGAGAAGAGGTGTGACAGCTACTCGCATTCGTAAGAAGATGATTACAATGATCCTTTGAAGGCATTTTTACAATAAACAGGAATGCCAAAAACCCTAGACATCCAAAAACCTAACCCTAGGAGATGAAGCGCCAAAAGTCACGTGGGCCTCGTTTGGGTAAGTTATTACATCAACTTCCCAGGGTCGTAATTTTCGCATACGATCTTCGTTTTAGGCGTATGATAGCTCATTGGAAAGGTATCATCGAGGAGATTTATTTTGGTGGCTCAATCATGCCTTCAAATATCACTAAGAACCTTTATCTCGAGAAACCTTCATTTAGGCCCTCAAAATGGCCCCAGAAGTTTAAACCTACTAAGAATAGTAAATTGCCAGAAAATTATTTTGAGCCAGTCAGAAAAGGTGGGTGGCCACCAATATCCACCTAGATCAATCCTCCCTCCTTATAACGAAAAGGTCTCCATTGCATTGAGTTCCCTGGGGAGAGGGAAAAGAGTTTGCTAGATCTACATCTTGGTGAGCTGCTTGTATTGTTGGAGACATCGCGTTGCTCAGTTTGTGGAAGTATGTCAAGAACCTGTTGAGGCCGAGGCTGTTAAACCAGTCGAGATACATGAGAGGCGGTGTGTAGAAGGAATAGTTGCGCTTTGTTGCAGCCTTGTCAACCTGCTTTTTTTATATAGAAGGTGCTTGGGGCGAGGCTGTAGTTGGTGCAGTATCCTTATGTTCTCCTTTTGAACAGATTGTGAAGACGCTAAATTTTGCAATATGAGATACTACCTTGTGGCACTTTTTAGGTGGAACAATAGTCGAAACTACCTCTGGTATTCTGTATAGATGACCTCCCAAAGTAAAAATGACACTACAAGGTCAAGACTCATAAAAAACATGGCACTTCCACATGTATGGTTTCCCTCAGAGAACATCATAGACATAATAGCTCTTCCTTGAAGGGTTGGATGTCGTATGACAATCGACATTGCTGGCTGACACATAGATCTTGTCCTTGGTGAAGCCACCCAATTTTGTATGGCTGGGGGTGTGGTGCTGTAGACAATCCAAACTGTTTGATGACCTTTGTTGAGATGAGTTTCTTCTAGCTTCCGCTATCAATAATAAAATTCACCGGGGTCCCCTTCACCCACATCTGTGAATGAAAAAGGTGCTACCCCTCTTCAAGATCTGTTGGTTCTTCTGGTTGAATTGTTGCGGTTGCAACAATAGCAATGGGGTCTGTGTCAATGATCTGTCCTTTACTAGTATTTTCAGAATTGGATTCTGAATCAAGGTTTGGCTCCTTGTCTTTGATATTTTCCACCAATGACTATTTTGAGTGACGTTTAGTGGTGTCGTGCCAGGGGATTTTATGGAAATCACAACATTTTACGGTGTGCTTCTTTGTCTTCCCGTGACCCTTATTTTCCTGTGTCTTGGACTAATTTTTGGGAGACTTTTTGTTAGGGATGTCTTTGTCATACTTTGGTTGTTGCGGATTTACAGATCCGAAATCCCATTTGTTTTGGTGTTTAAATTTCTTCTCAATTTTAACAACATATTGATAAGAAACACTGAGTGATGAGATGTTCAAAAAATCAATTTCAGTCTGGATGTATCTGTGTAGAGCCCCATGGTATTTCAGAACCAAATGTCGCTTGGAGTCTTTGATACCCAGCCTGGTGCACAAGTTATGGAAGGTATTGGTGAACTTTGGAACTGCTTGGCCCCTCTCTTTCTGCAGTGTGGTCCATCTCATATACTGGTCCTCATAGTTTCCTATAGGGTAACACTGTTCCTTTACCGCATCCACAAAAAAATACCAAGTGGGATCGGGCCCATATATTCTAGACTCCTCTGTGGAACTTTTCTCATAGTAAGTTTCCCACCAACGTTTGACATGAGGGAGAGCTTTAAGGAGTGTGAAGGTGATCTTTTCTTTGTCGGAACAATTGTGAACAAAGAAATAACCTTCTAGCAGAGTTAACGATTTTTCTAAGGCTTCTACATCTATTTGTCCTTCAAATATAGGAATATCAAAATTAAATTGTACCTTGAAATGTGAGGTGCCTCCAAAGTGGCTACTTGATGAAGATGCACCTAATGCTATCGGCAAGATTTGAAGGATGTGGGAAAAATTCTCCATCATTTCGTCCCTCTATCGCGTCAGAGCTTGCTTAAGCAATAGATTGATAGGATCCTCTGCTCCATTGTTTTTATTTTCTTCCGCCATTGAGGGTTTCTTGGGTGTGTAAGAGTGATTGTCTTCAAGAGAGACAAGCTCGGTACCCAAATTTCTATACTTGTACCTCTTCGGGGACATGCACTGAGAAAACGATCAAGAGAAGCTTTCTCTGATACCACTAATCCGGATTATTTTCGGCACGAAATGAGAGCAAAGATATAATAAATAAATGCATAGAGATACCACGTATATCCAATAATATAACAGAAATATATCAGAGATGCAACCATAAACACAGATATACAGTAATACACAATTTCTATTAATGGAAGAAATGTACAGAGACTGTAAAAATACAGAGTGAAAGACTCGCTAGAATGGTGGCAGCTTATCTCCGAGAAGAGATGTGACGGCTACTCGCATTTGCAAGAATATGATTACAATCAGCCTTTGTAGGTCTTTTTACAATAAATAGGAATGCCAAAAACCTAACCCTAGGAGATGAAGCGCCAAAAGTCATGTGGGCCCTGTTTGGGTAAGTTATTACATCAATTTCCCGTGGTCGTAATTTTTGCATACGATCTCCATTTTAGTCGTATGATAGCTCATTGGAAAGGTATCATCGAGGAGATTCATTTTGGTGGCTCAATAATGCATTCAAATATCATTGAGAACCTCTATCTCTAAAAACCTTCATTTAGGCCCTCAAAATGGCCCCAGAAGTTTAAACCTGCTAAAAATAGTAAACTGCCAGAAAATTATTTTGAGCTAGTCAAAAAAGGTGGGTGACCATTGATATCCACCTGGATCAATACTCCCTCCTTATGAAGCAAAGGTCTCCATTGCATTGAGTTACCTGGGGAGAGGGAAAAGAGTTTGTTGGATCTGCATCTTGGTGAGTTTCTTATATTTTTGGAGACATCGTGCTGCTCAGTTTGTGGAAGTATGTCAAGAACCTGTTGAGGTTGAGGTTGTTCAACAAGTCAAGATACATGAGAGGATAGTGTGAAGAAGGAATATTTTTGCTTTGTTGCAGCCTTGTCGACTTGCTTTTTTTATATAGAAGGTGCTTGGGGTGAGGCTGTAGTGGTTGCACTGTCCTTATGTTCTCCTTTTGAACAGATTGTGAAGAAGCTAAATTTTGCAATATGAGATGCTACCTTGTGGAACTTTTTAGGTGGAACAATAGTCGAAACTACCTCTGGTATTCTGTATAGATGACCTCCCAAAGTAACAATGACACTACGAGGTTGAGACTCATAAACAACATGGCACTTCAACATATATGGCTGGCCTAAGAGAACATCACAGGCATCCAGTGGGGCAACATCACATAATACCTCTTCCTTGAAGAGATGGATGTCATATGACAATCAAAATTACTGGCTGACATGGAGATCTCATCCTTGGTGAAGCCACCCGATGTTGTATGGTTGGGGGTGTGGTGTTGTCGACAATCCAAACTGTTTAATGACCTCTGCTAAGATGAGGTTCTTCTGGCTTCCACTATCAACAATAAAACACATCGTGGTCCCCTTCACCCACAGATGTGTATGAAAAAGGTGCTACCCCTCTTCGGTATCTGTTGGTTCTTTTGGTTGAATTGTTGTGGTTGTGACAATAGCAGTGGGGTTTGCGTCAATGATTTGTCCTTTACCAGTTTTTTTTCAGAATTGGATTTTGAATCAGGGTTCGGCTCCTTGTCTTTGATATCGTCCACCAATGACTGTTTTGAGTGACATTCAGCGGTGTCGTGCAAGGGTATTTTGTGGAAATCACACCATTTTATGGTGTCCTTCTTTGTCTTCCCGTGACCCTTAATTTCCTGTGTCTTGGACTGGTTTTCAAGAGACTTTTTGTTAGGGTTGTCTTTTTCATATTTTGGTTCTTACAGATTTACAGATCCGAAATCCCATTTTTTCTGGTGTTTAAATTTCTACTCAATTTTAACAACATATCGATAAGCAACACCGAGTGATGCGATGTCCAAAAAATCCATTTCAGTCCAGATGTATCTGTGTAGAGCCCCACGGTATTTCAGAATCAAATGTTGCTTGTAACCTTTGATACCCAGTTTGGTGCACAATCTATGGAAGGTATTGGTGAAATCTGGAACTGCTTGGCCCCTTTCTTGTTGCAGCGTGGTCCATCTCATATATTGGTCCTCATAGTTGCCTACGGGGTAATATTGTTCCTTTACCGCATCCACAAAAAAATCCCAAGTGGGATCGGCCACATATATTCCAGATTCCTCTGTGGAACTTTTCTCCTAGTAAGTTTCCCACCAATGTTTGACATGAGGGAGATATTTAAGGAGTGCAAAGGTGATATTTTATTTGTTGGAAAAATTGTGAACAGAGAAATAACCTTCCAGCAGAGTTAACCATTTTTCTAGGGCTTTTGCATCTATCTATCCTTCAAATATAGGATTTTCAAAATTAACTTGTATCTTGAAAGGAGAGGTTCCTACAAAGTGGCATCTTGATGAAGATGCACCTGATCCTATCAACATGCCTTGAGGGATGCAGGAAAAATTCTCCATCACTTCATCCCTCTGTCGCATGAGAGCTTTCTCAAGCAATAGATTGATAGGATCGTCTGCTCCATTGTTTTTCTTTTATTCCACCATTTTGGGTTTCTTGGGTGTGCAAGAGTGATTTTATTCAAGAGAGAAAATATTGAGACCCAACTTTCTATACTCGAACCTTGTCAAGTACATGCACTAAAAAAAATGTCAAGAGCAGCCTGCTCTGATATCACTGATCCAGATTATTTTCAGCACGAAATGAGAGCGGAGATATAATAAAGAAATGCATAGAGATATCGCATATATCCAACAATATAACATAAATATATCAGAGATGCAACCATAAAAATAGAGATACAGTAATACATGATTTCTATTAATGAAATAAATGTACGGAGACTGTAAAGATACAGAGTGAAAGACTCGCTAGAATGGTTGCAGCTTATCACTGATAACAGATGTGAGGGCGACTCTCATTCCCAAGAAGATGATTATAATGAGGCTCTAGTCCTTTTTACAATAAAAAGGAATGCCAAAAACCCTTGCCATCCAAAATCCTAACCCTAGGAGATGAAGTGCCAAGAGTCATGTGGGCCCCATTTGGGTAAGTTAGTACATCAACTTCCTGGGGTCATAACTTTTGCATACGATCTCTGTTTTAGGCATATGATAGCTCATTTGAAAGGTATCATAGAGGATATTCATTTTTTGGGATTAATTATTCCTTTTAATATCATTAAGAACCTCTATATAAAAAAATAAAAAAAAAAAATAAAAAAAAAAATCATTTAGGCCCTCAAAATGGCCCCGGAAGTTAAAACCTGCTACAAATAGTAAATTGCCAGAAAACTGTTTTGAACCTGTCGAAAAAGGTGGGTGGCCACCGATATCCACCTAGTTCAATACTCCTTCCTTAGGAAGAAAAGGTTTCCATTGTGTTGAGTTCCCTGGGGAGGGGTAAAAGCGTTTGCTAGATCTGTATCTTGGTGAGCTGCTTGTATTGTTGGAGACATCGTATTGCTCAGTTTGTGGAAGTATGTCAAGAACCTGTCGAGGCTGAGGCTGTTCAACAAGTTGAGATACATGAGAGGACATTGTGCAAAAGGAATATTTGCACTTTTTTATAGCCTTGTCGACTTGTTTTTATTGGATAGAAGGTGCTTGGGGCGTAGTTGTAGTGGTTGCAATATCCTTATGTTCTCTTGTTGAACAGATTGTGAAGAACCTAAATTTTGTAGTGTAAGATACTACCTTGCGACACTTTTTAGGTGGAACAATAGTCAAAAATACCTCTGGTATTCTGTAGAGATGACCTCCCAAAGTAACAATGACACTACAGGGTCGAGACTCATAAATAACATGGTTCTTCCACATATATGGCTAGCCAAAGAGAATATCACGGACATCCAGTGGGGAAACATCACATAATACCTCATCCTTGAAGGGTTGGATGCCATATGACAATTGACATTGTTGGCTGACGTGGAGGTCTCGTCCTTGGCTAAGACATCCGATGTTGTATGGTTGCAGGTGTGGTGTTGTCGACAATCCCAACTATTTGATGACCTCTATTGAGATGAGGTTCTTTTGGTTTCCGCTATCAATAGTAAAATATAGTGGGGTCCACTTCAACCAAATCTATGAATGAAAAAGGTGGTCCCCCTCTTCCAGATCTATTGGTTCTTCTGGTTGAATTGTTGCGGTTGCGACAATAGCAGTGGGGTCTGCATCAATGATCTGTCCTTTACCAATATTTTCAGAATCAGATTCTGAATCAGGGTTCGGTTCCTTATCTTTGATCTCGACCACCAATGACTGTTTTGAGTGACATTCATCGGTGTTGTTCCAGGGGATTTTGTGGAAATCGCAACATTTTTCAATGTCCTTCTTTGTGTTCCTGTGACCCTTCTTTTCCTGTGTCTTGGAATGGCTTTTGGGAGACTTTTTGTTAGGGTTGTATTTGTCATACTTTGGTTGTTGTGGATTTATAGATCCAAAATCGCATTTGTTCTAGTGATTAAATTTCTCCTCAATTTTAATAGCATATCAAGAAGCAGCACCGAGTGATGAGATGTCCAAAAAATCCATTTCAGTCTAGATGTATCTGTGTAGATCCCCATGGAATTTTAGAACCAAATTTTTCTCGGAGTATTTGATACCCAGCTTGGTGCACAAGGTATGGAAGGTATTGGTGAACTTTGGAACTACTTGTCCCCTCTCTTGCCACAGTGTGGTTCATCTCATATACTAGTCCTCATAGTTTCCAGCAGGGTAATATTGTTCCTTTACCGCATCCACAAAAAAATCCCAATTGGGATCGGCCCCATATATTCCAGATTCCTCTGCGGAACTTTTATCCCAGTAAGTTTCCCACCAATGTTTTACATGATTGAGAGATTTAAGGAGTTCGAAGGTGATATTTTCTTTGTTGGAAAAATTGTGAACAGAGAAATAACCTTCTAGCAAAGTTAACCATTTTTCTAGCGCTTCTGCATCTATCTATCATTCAAATACAGGAATATCAAAATTAACTTGTACCTTGAAAGGCAAGGTGCCTCCAAAGTGGTTGCTTGATGAAGATGCACCTGATGCTATTGACAGGCCTTGAGGGATGCAGGAAAAATTCTTCATCACTTTGTCCCTCTGTCACGTGAGAGCTTGCTTAAGCAATGGATTGATAGGATCATCTGCTCCGTCATTTTTCTTTTCTTCCGCCATTTTGGGTTTCTTGGGTGTGAAAGAGCGATTTTCTTCAAGAGAGACAAGCTTGAGACCCAAATTTCTATACTCGGACCTTCTCAAGGACATGCACTGAAAAAACGATCAACAACAGCCTACTCTGATACCACTGATCCAGATTATTTTTGGCATGAAATGAGAGTGGAGATATAATAAAGAAATGCACATAGATATCATGTATATCCAATAATATAACATAAATATATCATAGATGCAACCATAAACATAGAGATACAATAATACACTATTTCTATTAATGAAATAAATGTACAGAGACTGTAAAAATACAGAGTGAAAGACTCACTAGAATGGTGGAAACTTATCTCTGAGAAGAGATGTGATGGCTACTCGCATTCGCAAGAAGATGATTACAATGAGGCTCTATAGGCCATTTTACAATAAACAGGAATGCCAAAAACCCTATACATCCAAAATACTAACCTTAGGAAATGAAGCGCCAAAAGTCATGTGGGCCTCGTTTATGTAAGTTAGTACATCAACTTCCTGGGGTCATAACTTTTGCATACGATCTCTGTGTTAGGCATATGATAGCTTGTTGGAAAGGTATCATTGAGGAGATTAATTTTGGGGGCTCAATCATGCCTTTGACTATCATTGAGAATCTCTCTCTTGAAAAACCTTCATTTAGGCCCTCAAAATGGCCCCGAATGTTAAAACCTACTAAAAATAGTAAATTACCAAAATTGTCAAAAAACTATTTTGAGACAGTCGAAAAGGGTCAATGGCCACAGATATCTACCTAGATCAATCCTCCCTCCTTAGGAATAAAAGGTCTCCATTGCATTGAGATCCCTGGGGAGAGGGAAGAGCATTTGTTGGATCTGAATCTTGGTGAGTCACTTGTATTGTTGGAGACATCACGTTGCTCAGTTTGTGGAAGTATGTCAAGAACCTGTTGAAGCGAAGGATTTTCAATAATTCAAGATACATCAGAGGACGGTGTGCAGAAGGAATCTTTACACTTTGCTACAGCCTTGTCAACCTACTTTTGTTGGATAGAAGGTGCTTAGGGTGAGGCTGTAGTGGTTGCAATGTCCTTCTATTCTCCTTTTGAACAGATTGTTAAGAAGCTAAATTTTTCAATATGAGAT
>JASDQU010413670.1:0-10391 GCA_032191745.1 Picea mariana
CTTTTACAGAACTTAGTTGATTAGTAACCGTATTAAATTCATTTAAATGATCTGCAACAGACCCACCTTCTGACATCTTGATATTAAATAATCTCTTCATTAGAAATACCTTATTTGACGCTGAGGGTTTTTCATACAATTTGGCCAACGCGTCCATCAAACCTTTCGTTGTCTTTTCTTTCGAAATATTGAAAGCCACCGACGCTGCCAGGCTCAGCCGTATCGTTCCTAGAGCCTTTCTGTCAAGAATCTCCCATTCTTCGTCCTTCATGGCCACTAGCTTCTTTGCTACTCCACTCAATGGTAGGAATAGATCCTTCTGATATAAATAGTCTTCCATCTGCATATTCCATAATTGGTAGTTTTGGTCGTTAAATTTCTTGACCCTAAACTTTCCATCTTCCGACATTGCTCCCACTTGAACCAGGAACCCTTTTTTCCTACGAGTTACCTTACGCTCTGATACCAGTTGTTAGAAAAACAGGATCGTGGAGCAATAAAATAAAACAAATGCAGAAACAAAACACAGAAGACACACAATACAAGAGAGACACATATTTACGTGGTTCACCCAGTGTGGGCTACGTCCACCAGAGAAATTGCCAGGTCCTTCCTTTATTATTATCCAGCAAATGAAGGGATACAACCTACAACAAAACCCGTTGTAACTTCCTCTTCTTTCTCTCACAGTCTCCTCTCTCAGAATACAATATTCACCATCAACCATAGCCGCAATACATTTCCCTCATAAAAGAGGGTTACCTTCTAGGGCAAAAAAACCCTAACATAATCTCTACCGTTAGATCTGCGACCTTATAATGAACGGTCCAGATTTACAATGAAATTACAATATACTTTTATAAGGAAATTTTTGCTTCAGGGGCTTCGCCCCCGAACCCCCGCTGGGGGCCCGCTTGCCCCCAAACCCCCCGGACCCCGCAAAGGGGGTACCCCCCCTCTGCACTCCCCCGCGTGGAAGAGTGTACATACTTCTGGGTGTAAATACTTCATGGGGTATAAACACGGCTGAAAGCAAGGACATTTGAATCAGGAAGATAATCAGGCTCCACAACCAACACATACTCCCTCTGAAGCTTGACTCCCTCTGAGTCTATATAATCCTCAGAGCTATCTGCTCCCTCTGATATGGCTCATCAATGCTATATGGATTTACATCCTGCAAAGTGTCATGGGACCATGCTGGCCTCTTCTTGGTTACTGCATTGATTCTAGGTAGGCCCTTCTCTCTCTACTAACTCTTTCTGATGATCTTAATAGTGATCAAATGCACTAGAGGGATTTGTTTTGTCATCTTTGGAGCCTTCTGCTCCTCATGATCTGTCTCCATATGAGATGTTTTGTATCTAACAAAAGTAGCTTCTTCTTCTTCTTCTTCTTCTTTGGTACATGGATGTATATGGTCATGTATACAACTTGGATAGTCTGCTCCATGTCTCATCTAATATGCTGCCTCCTGCAACCGTCAATATAGCTCCCTCAGGGTTATTACCTGTGACCTGCCCAGAGCAAGAACAACAAGGGAGAAACATTAGACAAGAATAATACTCTTGATAATAATAATAGAAATAATAGCGAGAACAATCATCATAGTAGCTCCTTCAGAGCTATCACTTGTGACCTACGTGAAACAAGGGTCAAAAGTAAGAACTACAATAATAAGAAATGAGAGAAACACTCTTCTAGTGTTGTGATCAATCATTCCTTCATGGTAACCTGGAAACAAAACAAGAAGTTTTTCCTGGAGGAGATGTTAGTTATATCTAGTAAATAATTACAATAAGCATTTATCTCAATATTGCTCACATGCTACCAAGTATTCAATAATAAAACTTTTCAAAGATTGCAATCACAATTATAGTTTTTAGCAGTTATCAAACTTCATATGTGCAAATTTTAATCTTATCAATTTAATCAATCAAACCTGGAACCTGGAGTCTTGTCCTCAAGAATGAGTGTTGTTTTTTTTCTTCCTTCACTCAAGATGACAAGTATTTTCTTCAGCCTGTCCTCTGTACTAAGACAATATGCTATCTTGACAGAAATCTGAGTTAGGGAATAAACTCTATAATTTCAATTTTAATCAATCTAATACTTTGACTTTAATTTTGACCAATGGTTAGTATGATAACTTCAACAGATCAAAATGCACGTGGATACTCATAGGATCACAATAATGCCATAACAAGTAGAGGCATATCAAAGTAATCAAACCTGGGGTGCATAGTTCCTCTGAATGTGTTGGATCTGAAATCCTTTTGGATCTATGATTGTTGATTAGACAAAAGATCCTTTCTCCTGCAAGTACCCTTTAAAATAATGATACAGTTTGAACATATGTAAGTACATACCTCTGAGAGTATCGGCAAGTAGTGGCACCATCTGGCAGTAGCGACAAGAAATAACAAACACTTGAAACTTCAAAGGTTCTTCAACTTGTAACTTAAAGTTAGTTGGAGATTTTCTAGGGTAAGGCGCACTAGGACAATAAAAATCAGTCCCAACACTTCACAAAAACTTTCACTGCAACTGGTATTGCAGCTGGTGTTGGCACTGCAACTGGTGTTGCAATTGGCATGAAGGAATTGGCACAAAGGAATCAGCACTGATACTACAACTGGTACTTCAACTGCAACTGCAACTGATACTGCAACTGGTACTTCAACTGCAAATGCAACTGGTACTTCAACTGCAACTGCAAGTTAGAGTTTTATGAGGAAACCCTAATTTTTCAAACTTCAAATTTTGGAATTCTGATCCAAGGACTAGATGCACCCTCCTAAGGCAAGCTCCTAGATATGGTTACTTCCCCCAACGTCCTCCTTAAACAGGGAAAACATCACACTTAGGGTTTATGCAGAAACCCTAATTCTGCAACAACTACAATATTGGAAACTGGATTTTGGAGAGGGTGTGCTGAGGCTAGTCACTTCTTATAAGTTGTGAGTTGGTCTCTTTCAAACTTGGCTCTAATACCATGTTGATGTTTTACTTATACAGCTAGCAGTTATGGTTCTTCTTTATTATTACAATCATTTAGCACATTAGCTACATAAATAAGATCACTAAAAGAGAGGCAATCACAGAAACAATAGAGACACACAGATTATCCCGGGAAAACCTCATGGGGAAGAAAACCCAGCAAAAACTTCCTCAATATAGATAGACCAAAAAAAATGAAGAAGATCCTCCTCTACTCCTTCACTAGGAAATATTAGTGCACTACTTAACCAAGAGATACCAAGACATAGACCAAGAACCCTCCTTGACATCACACCTAACTGCAATAGGTTATCCTCCAAGACTTGCGCACTGTAGAGCTAGTTGGTGCGTGTGTCCAAATGAGACGCAGGCCTCCCTTATAAATAGTGGTTTGGAAAGCCTAAAATTAGGTCTAGGCCAACCTATCACTTTACCCTCTTAATTTACATTTAATTGTCAAGGCACAATAGGACCGACTTTTACAAAGAAACAATAGGGCCTAATTAACAAATATAATATAACAATATTATTTAACACTCCTTAGGTAGGACATTCTTCGAAGTTACAATATTTCAACAGGGAGCAGCCAGTGAGGCAGACTGGACAATAGGACTTACTCTAGTGATAGAGGGATTTGGCCTCAGAGTTCGAGATAGAGGATCATGGCCGGATGTACTCTTGCGATTAGAGGTGTGGATTAGATGAGATCTTCCTCATTCAAAGGATACTGATGAGATTTGATATGATGGATTGCAAGTCCATGACTACACCTATGATGACAAATTTGAAGAAGTTGAGTTATTCTGCTTCAAATTCATATTTGGTGGATCCCACAACGTGCATGTAGTTGATTGGATCCTTGATGTACCTAGTTAATTCCAGGCCATATATTTTCTTTGCAGAGAGCACCCTGAGCCAGTATTTGGTTGAAGCCAAGGTAGTTCCAATAGGTGGCAGCAAAGCATGGTACAATTGGATATGATTTGTCTTAGGTGATGAAGTAAGGCTGCAGAGATATACATATTTCGATTGAGCAGGGAGTGCAGTAGATAGATTGAGCACCTCAGGGTGTTGCTTCAGCTTGGAATCAGTTATGATTTCCAGGATAAGCTGTAAGCAAGCTTCTATAGCACTCAATACAACAGAAACGAAGTATATCACAACTAGTATTGCAAGTCGTGAGGCAGTGTGGCTTCAAAAGCTTCTTGCGGGACTTCATCCGAGACATGGTACAGAAGGAGCAATGAAGCTCTAGTACTTATCCATAGATGAGTAGATTGCAAATATCCTTCTAGAGTGGCCATGTTGATTTGGCTAAGGAGGATGATACACAAGATTAGCCATGTTGATTTAGCTAGTGATGAGCGTTGATGTTTTAGCATCGGGCAGACGTTCTCCTAGATTGGTCATGCACGGGGCTATGTTTGTGTTGATATGACCAAGGGAGAATGATTCATTCACTCACAAGGCTCTGTTAGGTGAATGGCCCAGGTATGTTGATAACATCGGGCAGCATTCCCCCGGATTGGTCATGCACGGGGCTATGCTAGTGTTGATATGACCAAGGGGAGAATGACTCATTCACTCATAGGGCTCTACTAGTGGTGAATGGCCCAGGTATGTTGATGTTCTCTAGGTTCGGGAAAACATTCTTCCTAGATTGGTCATGCACGGGGCTATGCTAGCGCTGACATGACCAAAGAAGAATGATTCACTCATCCACGGGGCTTTGCTAGTGGTGAGTGGCATAGATAAGAATCAGGCAGAAATTATCCCATAATGGTCATGCACGGGGCTATGCTAGTGCTAATATGACCAAGGGTAATGATTCATTCACTCACGGGGTTCTACTATCCTTCTCCTGTCAAGGAGTGGATGGACTCAAGATGCTATCACATGCATATTCCAGGATGGAATGCATGTGTGGAGATGGCACATCAACATGGCTCGTGAAGACAACCTTTCTATGACAGAAGAAATCCAAGTATGGAGAATGCCTCCCTCGTTGAGAGAGAGTGTTGGAGATTGGCAACTTCGAGTAGTCATTCTCCACAAGAAAGTACAATAAGACCCATCTACACCATTACAGAAGCCCCAGGAAGAAGTTGAAGACCCAAGAAGAGAATTCAACCCCACAGGAAAAATAATAATAAAATTGAAGACTTAGAAATAAGAAGTTGGCCCCAGACTAGCGCTCAGATCAATATAAATGCAGGACTAGCTCATTTAATTTTGACAGTCAGACAGCTCCTTCTGCAGTGCGCACAAGGTAGTTGCAGCTGCAGTTTGGCAGTTTCGCTATTTTTGGGTTACTGGTTATCTTGGAGAGTGCGCAATGCACCACACTTGGAGACGCTCTTGCTTGGTTATTCTTGGTCATGTTATTGAGGAGCTAGGTCTTGGTGATGCTAGACTTGGGGAGGATCTTTTATGTATGGTATTTTGGCTATTAATGGTGATGTACTGGTAATATCTTGGACTGAATTCTTCTAGAGAAAGGTTGTTGAGTTTTCTCCCAAGTTTGGGTTTCTTAGGATAAACTCTCATGTTCTTGTGTCTACTGTGCATGGTTAATAGTTCTATATCTTGTTATTTCCGCTGCATTGTTATAGTTTTTCAATGTATAGTTATTCTATGATAATTGTTGTATGAAAGTGAATCTTGTTATTAATCATAAGGCAATAACTATCAAGAGCTAAGAATCATATAAACACCAACATTTTCTTCATAAGTCGGTTATTCTACAAAAATCGCCTAATCTTAATTAATCCGGCAGATCAGTCAGTGAAAAGTGGCCTCAATGCGTGCATGTATCATTTTGATCAACAAAAACATTTTATCTCTGAATGGTAACCATCGGATAAGATTGTCACTAAACTAAAAGATTAAGGACTTTTTCAGTATGCATGATTAAGGACAATTTTTTGATTAACCTTGTGCTTGAGAGAAATCCTACAGGTCCCCTGCATCCTTGTGCCTGAGAGAATTCCTGCAGCCCCCCTGCATTATGAGGCATATCCTGCTCCAGTATTCCAGATCCCAGTCGCAGGTGACCTCCTAGACATCCTGTCAGGGTTCAGGCCAATGCAAGCCCCACCATAGTGCAGGTAGGCAAGTGGGTGAGCTTTAAGAGCAGAAACAGAGCTGGCCTGCCCCGGCTTGATGACACTCCTTGACTACCACTAAATGATTAAGTCCATGTGTCCCACTGACCATTTTAGAGGTGTTCAAACCACCCGAGGAGGAGACCAACGGATGGATTTTTTCCCTATTTTAAAAAAAATGCATATTTAATGCCCTGCATCAGTTTTTGGTTTTCTGAGTCTTGAGAGAGCAGTTATTTATTTCCTTATGACCTCATGATGGTGGCCTTTTGTTTTTGCAACCCTGTACATATCGCTATATAAATTGGAACATGAAAAACATTAAAGTGAAAGAAATTATAGCATGTTTTTGCACGAAGCTTTGTAAGTTGCCCATCATCGTTATCTGGCAGTTCCAACGGAACCCAACTCATAAAATGTTCTATTTTGCTTGATTTCGTTAAAGAAATACGTTACAAAAAGGTGTAAGGCAGGGGTTTAATTTCTTTAATTCCTACGTGAAACAGAAATGACGATTGAACTTCGAAATAGCAGTTGTCCTGCTATTCAATTTTGAATCAAAGGCAACTTTCCAATACATATAGGCTCGAAGCCATTACAAGATACTTATTATGAGCTTTTATTCATGTCATTATGGGAATTGAACCCAGGTGGTTTGTGTTCAAATTGTATATAATATATTCTGTATAAATGTTAATTTGGATCTTTTTTTTTAAATCAACACTTTTGAAGGAAATAATTTGTGTGTGATCTTAATTAATTAGAAAGCTCGATGAATTAAAGAATGCATACATTAATCCTTAAAAGAACTTTATTTGGAAATCAACATGAATCAAACATTTCATCTATAGAAGTATGTTCACGACATGTCAATGGGGGTGGGCACAAGGGATTGACGGCTATTACTTGTAGCATGAATATGTTAGTTGCTCATTGTTCCTAAAAAAATTGACCTATAGAAAGAAAAGAAATAAGTGAAACACAAAAATCACTGCAACTACCCTAAATGTATATAAATAGTTAGTCAGTTGTGCTAGCTCAAGTTTTTGAGTGATTTTAGCTTCATGCAATAGGTCTCAGGGTTGATCCCATAGGTTGGTTGCCTTTGTTGTGTGCCTCACTTAATGACCCTATTGGATCAAGCACAATAATCAACATCAATGGGCTTACACTGCATACCATTTACTAAATGTGGGGAAGTCCCTAGTGGTTCTCTACAAGGTTTTTCTTGGAAAAAAATGTTCACAACATACAAGAAGCTACAACCTCGACCCCTTTCCAAAAAATAAAAAGGCAAAGAAGGGTTAAGGCTACAGATTTTTTGTGTAAGTGACAAATAATATACACACATGTATTCTTTTTTTTGTAGTGAGACATGTGCACTCTCTCACTTTTGCACAACATTTGAATGAGAATGTCATTGTAATTTGCATTCTTGTTATAGATGTCAAGCACGGTAATTGACATCAATGGGTTTACACTCGGTGCCATTTACTAAATGTGGGGAAGTCCCCAATGGTTCTTTATGAGTTTTTCCTTGGAAAAAATGTCCACGACATACAAGAAACTACAACCTCGGCCCCTTTCCAAAAAATAAAAAGGCAAAGAAGGGTTAAGACTGTAGTTTTTTTGTGTGAGCGACGAAGAATATACACACATGTCTTCTTTTTTTTGTAGTGAGATGTGTGCACTCTCTCACTTTTTCACAACATTTGAATGAGAATGTCAATGTAATTTGCATTCTTGCTATAAAAGTGTTGTGTGGCATTACCACAAAGGTCAGTCTTTGGTGTTCAATGTTTCTAATATCAATGCTTGACCTAGTTAATGTGAATCCTTGAAATTTATATATAGTCAATGTTCAAGCCATTTTTAGGGGAATTTGTTTTTTATTACTATGTTTTATCTTTGATTGGATTTGGTCCCCATTAATGACTAATGTAAGTATCGAATTTCACTGTAACACATGCTAGCAACCTTGGTATCAATTAGGGTGTGTATTCAATCTGCATGACTATTCCTAGAACTCCATTTAATACTGGAGATATTACACACCCACTTAGTATTTTTTGTCCTTAGTTTATTATTCTATGTTGACAATGCCCCTAGTTTGAGATATTCTCCCCTATATGAGAATATTCTCCCCTAGATGAGGGTGCCACATCCTCTTCAGTCATTACTTAGTTGTACTTCAATTAGACTAGTGGAATCAAGTCTCACATGGAAACCTTGGTATTATCACCAAGTGTTGCATGTTCAACTTGGGATCATCACTAGGAGATTGCACTGGACATGCATGAGACTAGGAGGGCGCACCACATGTGCATGCATGATATTCTCTCCACTCCACTTGTGTGAGCCAGTTAATTGACGACTGCATGGCTGGTTAACTAGGACTAGGTGGTAGTTCACTCTCGTTTCTATCAATGTGTGTCCACATCTCTCTAGATCACTACTATGGCACATTAGTTCAACCATGTAAAGTATATCAGTTGTAATTTTTCAGTCTCTTGGTGTGGAATACAATACTTTCATTCTTTCTCCAATTCTTCTCTCAACTTTGCAAGTTTGTTGTTTGTTGTTTCTAGCTAGATTCTTTGTGTGGGTTTCAACCCAATTTCACATGGTATGAGAGCCCACAGGTGTTAGGAATAAGGCATACAAACAATCATTTGTAGGTATAGAACACTTAAGCAACTGCAAAGAATGGAATTTCCATCGTCAACATTTCTTACGCCATACAATTACTTCGACTGGAAGCCAAAGATTCAATTTCTACTTAGAGGTAGAGGCTTATATCGAATAACAATGGCAACAAAAATTGAACCCACATACGCATTTGAGAAAACCAAATACTTCAACTGCAGGGACAAGGCCTTCAGTCTCCTTTGCATGTCCATCTCTCCCAAATTATTGTTTCATGTTGATATTCAACTACTCCAAACGAGGTTTGGACCACTCTAGAAGGTCTCTTCGGGAAACAGGATGCGATGCATGGCCACATTCTCAAGAATGAGTTAAACTCATTAGATCCAAGCAATTTTGAGAATATCGAGGACTTCTTCACAAAGTTCAAATCCTTACTGCTTCAGCTAAAAGGATGCAAGATCGATAAATGCCCACATTGCACGTATTCATTGTGTCCCTGACACATCAATAAGAGGAGATCATCAAGATGAGAACATGTAATGTCCCTTTTTGAGTGACCACTCAATAGCCTACCTAATTCGTGTAGGCTATAGTTGGTAAAAAAGGAATTAATCAATTTAATTATTTAATGTCACTTGGGTGAAAAAGAAAAATTAACGGTGATATTGAGTAATTAAATTAAAGGGGTATTATAAAGTGACTTTGAGAGAAATATTAAAAGGTGATTTTATAAAGTTACTTTATAATTATATATTATAGCGAAAAAGGAAAAAGGGGTATAAAAGTGCAATGAGAGTTCATTCTCTCATTATACATGATCATTTTAATAAATTGATTTGAAAAGAGCTCTTGAGGCTTTTAGGGTTCTTGGGTTGAAACCTTGAATAGATTGGTTTCGGTGGTGAAACAATCCACCCTAGTTGATCAATATGAGAGATTACTCAGATCTCTCACTTGAATTTATTACAGAAGGAAGATCTATTATTTTGGCTAAGTTGTTTGGTTATTTGCGGGATTTTTTGGGTGTTGTGGAAGCCATTTCATTTCAGAGTTTGTAGACTTCTTCCTCTTGGAAAATACCATCAGTTTTTGAATGTGGGCATTTTCGACAGTTTGTGGAGATCACACCCTCATCTACATTTTTGTGGCAGCTTAAAAGGAGACTGCACTACCTTGTTATCAGTAGATTCAGGGTATTTGTGAAGGTTGTCTTATTTTCTCTATTGTTTGTGGGAATCACCAAGAGACTGTGCCCTTTATCTCCTGTTTGTGGCAGCTTTAGGAGGGCCGAATCACTCAACCCAGCTCGTGGGCATCCATAAAAAAAAAATAGGTTGTGCCACTGTAGTCAAATCCTGGGAAGTTAAGACATGGGTGTATTAGTCTCCAGTAGCACGTGGTACCCTTTTTGGAGGCCATCCTTATTGGTTTCATATCATGGGAAATTTAGAGGAGTTGTAACATATTTTTGTAATGGCTCTAACTTAATTATAACAACCATTAAATTAGAATACCACAGTAAAATTTAATAATTACTACATCTAGCACATTTAAAATCTAATTTTTCATAGTAATAAAATTATAATTACAATTTACTTCAAAATAATTCGTAACTCTAACCTGAACCTGATGCTGCCG